>VWZP01000042.1:311920-542778 GCA_013396995.1 Dicaeum eximium | reverse complement strand
GGCGGGAGCGACTCGGGCTCCCAAGCGCGGGCAGGCACCGCCGCGGTGCCGCTGCTGCTGCCGGGGCGAGCGGCGGCTCCGGCTCCGCGCTGCGGGAAGTGTCGCGAGACTGCGCCAGAGCCGCTGCGCCGCCTCGGGCCGGCGGGAGAGGAGGGCGGGGAGGGCGGCAGGAAGCGGGGCCGCGGTCCCGGCGGGGGCAGGGTCGGCGGAGAGCGGAGCCCCGGCGGGGACGGGGTGGCTCCCTCCCCTCCCTCTCGGGGCAGGGCTCCTCGGGCGCAGGGAGGGGACGGGGCGCGGCGTGGCTGGGCGCTGTGGGGATGGAGAGCGCCCCCGGGCGGCGGGACCGGCACTAAGCGCGCGTTGCTGCCCCGCACCTGCCCCAGGAGCGGGGCCCGGGCTCTGCTCAGAGCGGCCGCAGCCTCCCCTCGGCTCTGCCCCGCCCGCCTGCCCCGCACACACCCCACAGGGCTGGCTTCAGGAGCAGGGAAGGAAGAAAAGACAAAAAGGGAGGATGAAGAGTGCCTTCGGGGTCGAGTTGCTGCTTCACTAAAAAGCAGCATCGCACAGGAGCAGGGGTTGTTCGTACTGCAGGAAGATGCGAAAGCCCTGCTACAGTAACGGTGTGCACAGATCAGCGACATGTCTGGACAGAAGGGCACGCAAGGAGGGTGGGGAGCCTTCTGCACAGGCACGTCTTCCCACAGGTAAAGACTCTTGGGAAAAAAACCTACAATAGCAGCAGAGGAGAAGAAAAAAAAAAAAAGAAAAAAGCCGGTATTAAAGATAAAGAATAGGTAACATTTTACAGCACGAGCATCTTTACTATTAATGAAAGAGTAAGCAAAACGAGCCTGTTCTTACCTCAGGTAGTTAATTTGTGTACAAAAACAAAACTGCCACTAACAAAATATAACAACTTTTTTTTTACTTTTCCCTCCCTGCACAAGAGATTTTTGAAAAAAGCTTTTTTTTTACCCAGAAAATTACACCAAACATGAATTAATAAGTACTGAATCAAATCACTGAATTATTTATAAGCAAAAATTTCGTGAAAACATTTATTGTCTGTAGAAACAAAATTTACATTTATTTTATATAAACTATGTTAAACATACATATAAACATACCTACATCTTACTATATATCCTTATGAACGAGGCTTTTCGATATGGAGTAACATTGTCAAAAGCACCGTTGTGGACTCAAAGACTACAGACTTAAAATTCATTTGCATTTAACTCCAGCTTCAGTAGTTTAAAAATGTCATTTCTTATCCACACTTACAAATAATTAAAGGCTTCTCTAACAGTGTGTTTCCATGTGCACGTACATGTACACAGATACACAGTAGACAGTCCTTGAGAAACTACAGTATAAATAACATCAACAATCTATTCCTTAGAAGTTTACATTAGTTCCCCTCATTCAACTGGGAGTAAAAAATTCCTGCTATTCTTAAAACAAAACAATGAGGCTTTTTTTATCCTTGAAGAACATACTCAACAATTGTTTCCACTGCCTCTTCCCCTCCATACTAAAGACATGAGAAGCCAGTCACAAAATGAAAGCCCCATCTACTACATTATTTACAGAAAATGAAATATTAAAAAGACAACATGAGATTAGACTACTTAGACAAAAATCAGAGCAATGAACAGTGAACAGAAGAAAACTGCATTAAAAGTAGCAGGCTTATTAAACCATGTGGCATAACTCCTCTAAATCCCTCCAACAAAAAACACCCTGCATGGGAGGAAGGGGCAGGTATTATGACAAGAGTTTTCTCTGATCTTGACACTGAAAAAGAATGCTCACAAAGCTCAAAAGAGAACACACTTAAATGTTCATGGCTATCCTTAAGGTCTGTTAGGGAATCAAGTGTCACAAGGAGGCTTTCAACGATCTTGAAATGGCTTTTATTCTTTCTTTCTTTCCTTCATAAGGAGGCTGAAGAACTTCTTATCTTCCAATTCTGCAGCAATGGAATGAAGTCTGTCAAGGGTCAGAGTTATGTGCAGAAACATCTTTTTTTTCAGATTCATTAGGATGCAAGTCTGAAGTCTGTCTTTTAGAGGGCTCTCCCATAAAGAACTTTGTAGATTGCCGTTCAGATGCTTACAGAAAGGCACAAGGCAGGTTTCAACACAGTATGGGAAAACCTTTCCTTTAGGAAAGCAAAGAAATTAAAGAAATCCCTCTGTTTACAGTCTTCTAAGGTGAATACTAAGAAATCAGTCTCTCTTTGTTATGATCTTTTATCACCTTCTTCAAGGGACTCTCATTATCCATTTTGCAGACATGGCAGAAAATGACCTTCTGGTGCATAACAAGCAAGTTTTGAGAACTCTGCCTTTAATGCCACAAAAGTGTAATTCTGGGGTTTGGTTCTCTTTTTAAAGCAACTAAGTTCATTTAAAGAAAAGTCAGCACTTCAGCCTGGGGCCCTAGGGAAGATGAGAGCAGGTAAACATTACACAGCAGGTGACTGATCAGCTGGATTTACTCCTCTCTTCTGCTATCAGTTACCTGAGTTGAGACAGTTACATTCAGATATCAAGACCATCTATATCCATCAGGTAAAATTATTTCAAACATGTAATTATTAATTAAGGCAGGCTTATAGAAACCTTGCAATGTGTTGCTTCTTACTAGCCCCAGAATTTTGTTAACCTTGTGAACTCAATCATCTCAAATTTAAAATAAGTATTCTAATCAATTTATGCAGAAATTAAAGGGATCAGCAATATAAATGTTAACATCATAGCAACTTAGTATTTCAGATAGTTAAAAGGAAGACTCCAGTCATATTAAACCCACTGCATTTTGGATAGCAATTAAAAGCAAAATTTCATATGCAAACAACTGAAAATGACAGCATTTAACAGCCATTTCAAGCTGAACAAAAAAAAAAAAAAGGCAATTCACATTTGTATTTTTAAAGTATAAAACAGAAAGCTAGAAAGCTCTTAAGACAATCACATTTTTAACTTGCCCTTCCAATGCAAACAGTGACGGACTTTACTAATGAAAGGGTCACTGTTTTCCTACAGAGGCTTACACACCTATTTAAAGTTAACAGCTGTTTTAACAAGAACTGTTATCAGTCCATGCTCCCACTAAAAAGAATGCAATGTACTTAAGTCTTTGTACATGTGTTTTCTACAAGGCAGTCACAATACCCAAAGGCACCAGGTTATTCAAGTAAATTGACCTTTCTTCTACTTAACCCTTTTTCTCGTGCCTTCACAACCCAAGCAGTAATTTCTATACCTTGCCCTCAACCAAACATTATATTCCAGTACAAAAGAATTTTCTGTGCTAAAACAATAAACAAGCTGAATTGGGTATAAGTATATACACACAAGTCTCTGTAATTCACAAAGATAAATCTACATAGCAATTCTCACATCATATCATAGAGTAGATGCTTCTAGCACCTAAGCTATGAATTTTTATAAAATTCATTATTTCTGTGTACATTTTTTAGAATGTAAGAAGTTTTATCATGACAGAATCCCAAATTATTTATGTAAAATTATCAGTAAAGAATGCGATTTGAGCAAATGGGTTCATACAAAAGATAAACCAACTGAAACAGTGACTACATTCCATCTGACATTCATCTTAGGACAAGGGGTAGGGGGGCCAAAGTCAGCAAACAAGTCAAAACACAAACTTCTTTGCAATACGTTGCTCACAGTTGTAGAAATAAACACAAAGCTAAACTGTAAAGTACAAAACAAATTAGAGTTATCTAATCATGCATAGATAAAATAAAGCACAAAATCAGGAGTCAGTCACCTGTTGAAACCTGGTTAAAGCAGCATTAACTGACTGAAGTGTGACTACTCCAGCATTACTTCCAAACAGTGTTAGCAAAACAACCATGTCAGAAGTTTCTTCATTTATCCACTTTTCCCATTTACTCCACAGAGTTCTCTTCCAGAATTTAATAAAAACACTACAGGACGCTTACAGACAGTAGTATCCTGTTGAATAAGACAATATAGCCTCAATAGTTTGTCCTGTATCATATATGGTTTCATTTCTCACATCTTTTACAGTGCACATTCAGAGCAGTGTGCAGGACTTGGCTTCAGGGCAAACCTGCCCCTCTGGGCAGGGCATGAGCTGCACTCCCCTGCCAGCAGCCTGATGAGAACTGCACCTACTGCACCTTGGCTTTGGGTTGACTCATTTAACCTGTTGCTTCAGTTCCTTATTTTTATCTCCCAGTGAATCTACACAGGATGACTCTGCCAGATTAACCACTGACAGCATTAAGTAAAAAAACCACTTTCTTATCTGCAGAAGGTTGCCTGCCTCTATTTGTCCAGGGAGTTCCTTTCCTTCCAATTCCCATTTTGTCTATGCATGTCAAAGTTACTAAAAAACTAGTAAAATTATTACTGATTGTTATTTAAACTGAAAACCTGTGTTTTAGAAACAAGCCATCTGTTATCATTGAATGACCGTGACATCAATGAATGTTGCATACTTCCTGCCTTATTTCCTATGAATGCTAAGCAGAACACCCATGAACTTAAGAGCTCAAGTCACAGTAATTTTAGCTGTTCTGAACCATAATTACATTTTTCAAACAGTCTCTTCTACTGAAGGCATTGTGGGAAAAAACATTACAAAAAAGCATGCAGAAATCACATCCTGGCTGTCCACCCAAAAAAACAAATTTCCTTTTCCATGAACATACCTCTAACCCAGAACTGGAATTCTGGTCTACCAGCCACAACAGAGACGAGCCTGCATTCTATAAGGAAATACATCTGCCTGCTCATGTTGGGGATATTGTGAATAACATTTTTCTTGAAAAGAACATCTCTTAAGACTACGTGCTATGCATCTTTAATTTACTGTCAATAAAAAGTCTGAACAAATCTGCAATACATACACATGACCCTACCACAGATAATGAATTAAGGCAAAGGCTATAAACAGGAAATAAACACAATACTGTTTATAGCTGCTTATGAAACAGGTCTGGCTATTTGAGTTTTGCACACAGCCTAACAATACTGCAGTATGGTAAACTTCAGAGCATCATTCTGAATGAAATCACCAGCTATGTGCATTTAAAGCAGTTTCAATTATGAACAATTTATCTGTTAGAAGACATGCTTTCAAAAACTTACATTTTTTGTTTTTCTTGTAATTTAATACTTCAGGCCCAGTTTTAGAATTCACAAAATTGATGACAAAAAAGATTAGAGAAAAAGTGGCTTGGTCAAGAATTTCATACACCAAAATATAATGAGACAGAATAATTTTGAATACAGACCAACTAATCTTCTAACAAACCCAAGCATGCTTTCAGTGCAGTTATAAGCTACTGCTACAGTACTTTACATAACTGCCTGTTACCATTCATTTTAATCAAATGCTGAAAGTTGTCCCAACATTCTAACAATTTACAAATGTACATACACATCAGAAATCCAAGTATATTATTAATCCAAAGTAATACAAAATACTGTTTTATGGAAATGACTGAACAGAGGTGTAAAATCTATTGCACAACCTAAAAGGTCATTAATTGGAAAATCCTGAGCTAATGTGCTATTACCAAACAAGTCAGGCACTTTTTTTTTTCTTTTTATTATTACATTAGCAATAAACTTTCAACATATAAACTTCTGGGTGTAACAACTCAAGTTCCATCTATAACATCATGCTTAGAGAAAAAGTATTCAATAAATAAGACTCCCTTCAATGACTTCCTTACTTGAGACTGGTATGCAAACAGAACTAAAGGTACATAATACGATGTTTCAATTGAATACTGTACTTTAAAAGCAATTATTAAAAGTGTAAAAAAGTTCTGCAGCATTCAAAATAAAGTTATTTTTTAATCAAGGAAGTTACAGCGTTAGTTCTTTTATCCTTTTTTAAGTCTTGCGAAAGTTGTCAAAAACTGAACAGATGCTCCCTTTGCTGTGTTATCTGCTTCAACTTCAGGATCTTAGCTCAGTTCAGGTTTCTGTTGCCATATTTAGATTTCCCTACACAAAGGAAAAAAAAATCATTACTGTCAGTTGTAATAGCAGAAAAACCCTCCCAATCTTCCTAAGTACTGTATGTAAAATGTAAGATTCTTTCCATTATGGACCCAAACTGCACAATAATAAAGACTGTGCCTTGAAAGATACATATTTAGTACTCAGAATGTTTGAAGTATGCTTTATAGGTTCCAGACAAGAATCTTATTATAGAAGAACACTGGAATTATTTGGAATAGCTCACTACAAAAAAATTGTAACATTTCTAGACCCGTTTTACAAGGTCATAATTGGGGAGGGGGGAAATCTCTTTCTCCTTCTATTTTCCACTAATTCCAATTCAACTTAGCCTTCAGAGATAATACTTCTCAGAGCCCACACAAATAGATGTTTGCCCAAATACTTCAGTAATAAGTGATCTCTTTACCTTGTTTCAAGTGCTTGGTTTTCTTTCTGATGGCTGGGGGGGTTTTTTGTTTTCTTGGTTTCTTGTTTTGGTTTGTTTTTTACATGTATGTTTCCTTAAGGGGTTCTGGGGGCTTTTTCTTCTGCCCACTGGGTTGTACTCTTGAGGAGTTTTGCAAACAGCTGTAAGAACCTGTGCTTTAAGGTCCTTCTGTGCTCCAAGAGCTAAACTCTAATCCAACTACAAATGCTTATTTATTCAAGTGTATTTACTTGTAGCTGGATGGACACAGAGTTACAAAACAAACAGAACTGCAAGGGGCTGTGTAGGTCATCTAACCCAATTCCCTGATGTCACAAGTAACTTCATACTACTTTGATCAACTCTAATAAAGAATTTAGTATGTTTTAGCTACTGATCCTCACAAAAGCTGCAACATTTTATATGGTTCAAGATTACTGTTGGTCCATACATGCTGCAAATCAAATCATCATAAATTAGATGTGCCTATTTCAGTTTAAGCTTATCAAACCATTTTACACAAGATATTATATTGTGCAGGAAGTTTTGTTCAGCACAGCACCCCAGTGCAAACTTTAAAGCACATAATTACAGTAACATAAAAAAGGAGAAGCACACATATGTATTAAAAATTATTAATATCCTTCTTTTATATTAAACAGGACAGAATATTTTGTTCCACAAAGGGACAATTTCAGGTCCTGTCAGTAGGAAGAGAGATCAGCTGAGCTTGAGGAAAAAATACTGAAACAGAAGCAACCACAGAATCTCAGAGGGCACCTTTGATTTGCAGTTACACAAAGCAAGTTTCAGCAAGTTTCCATAGAATAAACAGAGAGGAAACAGGAGTGCACAGTCAGGTTTGCTAGTGAAGTACAAAGAAACAATACCCCAGAAAATCCCATCCAAGTCATTCCATGGAGATTTAAAAATCGAAATGGATCTTATGAATATGCATATTTTACAAATGGTTTAGTGAAAAATAAATTAATCCAACTTACCTTTTCTTTCCTCAAAAATCCATCTCTGAATTTATTAGTGGCAAATCCCCTTACACCAACAGAACGTAACCGCTGGTACTTAGCCTGAATATATAAACCCTTCTGCACTAAGCCTGATTTGTAATGGGGCTGCAAACGGCCATCTGCAAAGTTGCTCTGTAAGGGTGAGGGAAAGGAAGAAAAAAATGTGCAAAATGAGGGCACAAAAACTCAAAAGCTCATATTTACAGCTATACACATGTGAAGCTTCCAGTACTCAATGACAAAAGCATGCATTCACAAGTGCACACCCTCTTCCTTTATGTCCACGTATTATTCCTCAGACCACGTGGCTCAAAGAACTGCACTTGCTGTTTAAAACATCTGAAATTATCCTCCGTGTAGAAAAAAATTAAATGTATTATACAGCCTTTTAACATGTTTTTCAACTGTTAATGAGGCACACTCCACCAACAAACAACTTTCAGACAACACCTCACTGCCACTACCAAATTCAGTGATGCCAAGGCTGCAGCAGGCACACGCTGAGTCTAAAGAGTCACACTAACACAAGTCAGTACAGATGTTTTTCCTAGAGATTTAATGTCTGACAGTCTGAACACACAGGTATTTTCTATGCCTTTGATACCTCCACACTGGAATACTGCAAACTAACCTAGTGTGGGATTAGGAGCAGAGGGCACAAAAGTATCAGAGGACTTAAAGGTGAAAGGCATTATAAAAACACAGAAAGGGTATAGCAAGATCAACACCGATCACAGCAGCTAAAGTTCGAAAAAGATTTTCATTCCTAGACACTCAGATCTCCAATAAAATAGGCAGTAAAAATCTTTAGAGTAGTAAAAATCTTATTTGTCATAATTTTCCATGATTTTCTAGCACTGCCATTTTAAGTTTTCCAACAGTCACTCAAAATTTAAACAATGGGTTTTCATCTAAAACCAGAGAAAACCTTCTGGCCATATAAATTCTTCTTATCTTTTACAAACACCTTTGAAGAGTAGGAGAAAACAAAATATGTCACAGAAATAGTCCTTGAGTATGACAAAATTCCTTTGTGAAATGTCTCCTTTTGACAGAGTAACAATCACCTCAAGAAAAATCACATGCTCTGAGGTTGCAATAAGCTTATACCACTTTTTCCACTGTGTTTCCAATGTGTGGCTGGTGAACAATAAAGAAAGAACTGTACAGAACAGAGGTTTCTTTATGTAAATGCAGAGGTTCTGTTATTTCCCAAATCATTTCACCCACCTACTTTGCAGGAGTCAAGTGAGAAGCTGGCCCCATCATTCCCCCAGGGTTACTCTGAAGGAAGACACTTGCAAGAGCCCGTTCAATGCCAGTCCTTTTCCTGGAGAGTATCAGAGTGCAGGCACAAAGAGCTCCCTTGCACTAGGTTGTATTACATGGGTATATGCCTATCACAGGGAAAACTGAAGGGCACTTTTAATGTTGGCTTAATGCCCTGAGCACAGCATTAAAAGTTCCCATTTCCCCACTCCTGCTACGGTTCCCTTTGACTTCAGTGACCTGAAAGAAGGCCTTGGTGGTCTGCCACTGCAACTGTATGACAATACACAAAGGACCAGAACAAGTAAGGGATGGAAAAAAGGTGCAAGGTATTGAAAATTGCCTTACAAACAGCTTAGAAGTTTCAACTCAAGCATTTACATGTTCTGTAAGTGGGGAAGGAAGGACACAGCATTAATATTAATGTACAACAGCATCAATTATAGACAAAGCTAACAGATTATATATATATTTGGCATATAGGCACCTCAGTCACACACAGATTATAGCAAAACAAGATAATCCAAAGTATGAGGAAAATATAATTAATTTCTGGGCTAGAAATAAGAAAAGAGTCTGCTAAAGTGGCATCTAGTTTTACATTAGGACTGTTTCATAAATCATGCTAATGACAATCCCTAGGAGCCTGAAGCTCTAAAATAAGGGTATATGAGCAGATATATACAGCTGCACCGAGTGTGGCAGAGATGGAGTTAATTTTCTTGACAGCAGCACGCATGGTGCTGTGTTTTGGATTTGTGAGTAAAACTGCACTGGTAACACACCAGTGCTTTGGCTATTGCCCAGCAGTACCTGCACAGCACCAACACGTTCTCCTCTCTCCTTACTCTGCTGCTCAGCAAGGACTCCAGGCTGGGCAAGAAGCTGGGAGGGGACACGGCCAGGACAGGTGGCCCAAGCTGAGCACAGTGATGTTATATACCATATGAAGTGATGTTATATACCATATGATCTCCTATGCAACAGAAACTGAGGGAAGGGGGTTCTGGAGGAAGTAGTCACTGCTTGGGGACCAGCTGGGCATCAGTCACCTTGTCACAGATGGTGAGTGACTGCCTTTGCATCATTTTTTCTTTACTTAAAACTGTCTTCATCTCAACTCATGGATTCTCTCACTTTTACTCTCCGTATTTTCCCATCCTGCTGGAAGAGGAAGGGAGCTGAGGAGAGGGTGGGCAGCAGCTGTGTGGTGCTAAGCTGCTGGCAGGGGTGAACCTGCCACAGCCAATAATACACTGAACTTTTTTTACAGTTGCAGTGAATGAACTTTTGCAGTGAATGCAGTTTAGTTTTAAAGATTACTTTGCATTTACTTACTTAAAGGCTGACTTAGTGATTCATGGTAAAGGGTCATTACAAAAAAGACCTTTTAAATTTTGTAAGACTTCTCCAGATCCTTTATAAGGTATTTTAGAACAGCAGTTTTTTCTTTTTCCAAGGAGTTTAACATAGTGCAGACCATATGTTTTTTTTTAAATACTCTTAGTAGTCATCACTTTTTGCTTAAAAAGTTAAAAGACTCCATTTTATATATCAAGAAAAAATTGTGTGGGGCTTGATTTTTTTGGGAGGCAGGGAGAGGGGAAGACAGAGAACAGAATTCTATATGGGGTTTTTTGGGAGGTTTTTGTTTCTTTGTATGTTGTTGTTCTTTCAAATAATTAGCCAAGAAAGTCCTGAGTGTAGAAGATAGGTCACCTCCATTTCACCAACAGCACAGCAAGAAAAAACTTGGTTGTGCAAGAGGAATTTAAATGTAAAAATTTAAAGAAATTAAGTCAAATCAACACCACTGTTTCCATGGCAATGATAAAAGTGCTATACACATAAGCAAACTGCAATACAAGTGCATATGCCATTTTCCCTATAAATATTAAATCATCATGGGACAGATCACTGGGTACTGCAATATTCATATACATGTGAGGTGACAACTTAAATGGACACTCTCCTGCTTGTAGAATTAGCAGAACTGCAGAATGATGTAAATGAAAGAAGCATCAACTATCAACACTGCCTCAGGGATCCAGCAGCCAGTGCTAGATTCCTCCATCACCTGGAGGCTGACAAGACAGAGGGGAGACAGAATAACAAGCTATGATCTTCTTCGGTGTTGAAAT
The DNA here is from genome assembly GCA_013396995.1 of Dicaeum eximium. NCBI lineage: Eukaryota > Metazoa > Chordata > Aves > Passeriformes > Dicaeidae > Dicaeum > Dicaeum eximium. The sequence goes on along the minus strand of VWZP01000042.1, from coordinate 531,902 downwards.
AGTTGTATCAGGCTTTGAACACTTTGAACCTTTTAACTTGAAAAAAGACTTTTTCCAGCAGAACACAGACAGTAGTTTTTTTGGTGTTAGCTTAGCTTTCTGACTAAGGTTGGCTGGCAAAGCACACCTAATTGGAGAAAGTCTTTTTATCCAACAGTTATGTCTGGGGTGGTGGGGAGAAGGGAAGAAGGGGGAAAAAAACCCACAACCCACATCTACACTTCCCCATCTTTCAAAGTTTCATCCAGAAATGACAGCTAATTAGCCATTTAAAAAGGTAACTATTCTGTGTATTACTTAACTCCTAAGAATGCATGGTCAAAATGTAGGGGCAATTTCAAGGTAGAAAATTAGTATAAGTTGTTCTAGATTTGACTAATACTTTTCTCACATCAACAACTCTAACTGCACCCACATACAGCATGCCACTGTCAGCAGAAAAGCAAATGTTTCATTTTTCTGCTGAACCCAGGATACATTTTACAATTAAAAGGCATTAGTTGGCCACTGCTCTACCTGAAAAAGAAGCACAGTTGCGCATCTCTTTACCCTCTTGAGGCCCCAAGAATAAAACCTCACTTCTTTCAATTTTTTTAATGCATAGCTAGCAGTATGCAGGGTATTCACATTATTTCCCCAGAAATCCCTACATGAACAGGTTACTAAAATAACAGTAATACAGTTTTGAAAGCAACACAACTAATGTCTTCCAGTCTTTGGAAAAAGTTCAGGCCTCTGTCACGTGAAAGGAAAAAGCCCAGCAGCTTGGGTTTTGGATAGATAAGTTTTTTAGTCATTGTGCAATTCCTGCAATTCTTATTCCTGACTCTGCAGTAACGTATTTATTTAAATTACCTGCATACAACACTGGATGACCCTGCCCAATCCACTGCCAGCCCTCTTAACTACTAAAAACTAAACCTCCCATTATTCCAACAGAAAAAATTAGTCTTTGATGACACTATTTTTCATGACACTTAATACCTTCAAAAGTGTCTCCTGTTACCAATCTCAACAGTTTTGACCACCATTTTATATAACAAACATCTGATAAAAGGTGATCTGTACCTTAAAGTGCCTTCTGATGGGTCCTGCATTTTCAAGGTGTCCTCTAATACGTCTGTAGGGGTAAGTGTCACTTGGTTTTGAAGAATAGTAACAATTCTAGAAGAAAAACAGTTAGAGCTTCATGTTATTAAATAATTGAAAAAAAACCTACAAATTGTTCAGGTTATACTAACAAATACTGCAACACTTTCAGTCTTGTAGCATTTGACACAATGACACTCGTTGAAGGAACAGGAGCAACAGGAGCACTGGGCCTGCAGTCCCAGCTGGTCGAGGGGACAGCAGAGCCCACAGAAGCTAAAGATGACACAGACCATCCTCCTGGAATGTCACCCTCTTGGAGAGATCCATGCAGCTAATAACACAATTAAGGTTCTCCATCCCTCCCTCCCTCCCAGAACTGAAGCCTCAGCTTGCATGTATCAACTATAGCAGGCAGGTTGTTACAGCAGTCATGGCTTGCATCAGGAATAGGGGCTACAAGATACTTTTACTGGACTTCCTGGCCAGCACATGACCATCACTGGTTAGTGTGCAGCACAGACACACCTCCACAGCAAAGAAACAACATGCAGAACATTGAGGCCCTTAGAAAATGCTACTTTCAACTCATTATTTCAGGAGAACATTTGAGAATTGCCTGACTGCCACAGAAGCACAATTTCAAAAGCAAGTCACACAGACAACTGGTATTAAAATTAAAACACACTGAACAGCTGCAATCAAACAGCTATGGTTGCCTAGAACAGAGCACTCCCCCAGTCACTGACCTACCTGCACATTTTGGCTCTTTTCCAACTTTCCCTATGACAGCTACTTCTAGAGGATGTCATTCTTGTCCATCATTGCATATGGTTACCAATATTTACAGAAGCATTGGCATGTACTTGCATATACTACAATAAAGTCCTCTATGCAGACAGAACATGCTAATGAACTCTAAGCAATTAAATAAATTTGTTTGTTTATGGTCCCTTCTTGAATAATTGCAGAAGCATTCCAACGCTGTTGAACTCTGTTTTCATAAAGGAAATTTGATCAGCTTGAAATACATTTAAAAAAAAAACTAAGAAGAGAACTCTCCTGAAATATTTCATATATACTAACCTGTAATAATAAATGCAAATGCTTGCTTTGCTGTTCCCAGAATTTCTGTCCTCTAACAAACTACCAAACCTTTTTGGCAAAACTTACTAATGGCATGGGGAGAGAGGGGGCTAGAAATATAATGGAATTATGTTAGAATCCAAGATAGCTTTTAACTAGGATTTAAGTTAGCTTTCTTTTTTCTTTTTTAGACTATATTATTGCCTACAAAGTTAACTACTCAGCTTCTTACAATGCCTTGACAAGAAGGGATTCAGAGAACAAAAAGAAAGATTTTATGAAATGAGATCAAAATGGCTTTTCCAAGAAAAAGACAGGAACTTTCCAGTTCCCTTCTCATTCTAAGAAAATAAAGACACTCCACAAAATCAAATTAACTTTTTACATACAACACAATTAAATCAGGAAGCTCCCAGCAGAAGTACACTCGTCCTTTAAGCTGGGAATCCAGCAAGATGAAAAAAAAATTAGAAAAATTTCCCATTACAGTTCAAAATAACCCTCTAGGAATTAAAACAAAACTTGCCTTAATTAACTCTGGATACAGCCCTCCTCCCATCCCTACCTTCCTTAAAACTAAAGAACACTCACAGAAATATTAACATTAGAACTATTTGATGCAAAGGTACAGTAAACCACTTTTTAAGAACTTCTTAAACCGGAGGCTTTAAAAAAAAAAAAGAAAAAAAGAGTAAAATAAAAAGAAAAAAAAAGGAGGAGTGGGAATACACATGCATACTTGTTTTGATTTTCTACTTCACTCTTTAGCTAGCTTCCTTTTGTCAGTATGGTACAAGGCTAAATGGACAAATCTTACAATCAAGCTTAGATACACAGTTGTACCTTCCAGGCCTAAGTTTTTCTCAAGTTTAAACTCAACCCCCAAATACTGAATATTAACATACAAAATATTATATTTTGATTACTTAACTAAAGTTTTTGATTTTTTACTTGTCTGCAAACCAGCTTCTGTAAGGGTGACCATGAAGATCTATTCCATCTTTAGGCTGTCTTGCATTTTTAATACCTATGCTTTCACACCTACTGCTCTTCCAAAGGAATTACTCCTTACTGCAGTGCAGGACTTCATAAAAGTTGCATGTTTGCAGTTAACTATTAAATATGAAAATGCAATCTTCCTGAATCTTCACCACATTTAGAAATAACTCTGTCTTTTTCAAACCAACCTCCTTTTTATTTGCAATTACAGTATCACTGTGGTGGATTGACCCTGCCTGGATACCAGGCACCTTGGCTGGATACTGGATACCAAGCAGCTCTATCATTCCCCTCCTCAGCAGGGCTGGGAGGGAGAAAACAAATTTTTAAAAACCACATAGGCCAAGAAAAAGGCACTTCAATAACGCAAAAGCAAAGATTGCACAGATAAGCAAAGGAAAACATAAGATTTCTTCTCTACTTCCCACCAGCAGGCTGTGTCCAGCCACTTCCCTGAAAGCTGGGCCTCAGTACACAGTGGCTGCTCCAGAAGACAAACCTCACAATAACCCATCACCTCCCACACTCTCCTTCCTTTCTCTGGGTTTTTACTATTATTATTTCCTTTCTCTTGGCTGAGCAGATGAGGTCATATGGTCAGTCTGGGTCAGCTGTCCTGGCTATGTCCCCTCTCAAGGTCTTGCCCATGCCCAGACTACTGGGTGTGGGGTGGAAAGTGGGAGAGGCACCTCTGCTGCTGCCCAGCAGTAGCCAAACACTGTGTTACCAGCACCTTTCTGGCCACCACTGCAAAGCACAGCACTGTGAGGACTGCTGAGGGAAAATGAACTCCATTCCAGGCAGATCCAATGCAGTTACTTAATGAACCATTGCTACTTGCTTTGGGAGACTTGAATCTTAGTCTTGAATAAGTACTGTTTTGTACCACTCAAAACTTGTGTTCCTTTACACTGAAGGAGGCACTTCTGTATCTGCAAAGCAGCTACATTTGAGAATTGAGTACATGAAAGCTACTTTTGATGGACCTCAGGAAAGTTTAATGTGCTCCTGGAACCCTCTCCATAGGGTATTAGTTACATAAAGAATGACAATTTATGTTAGTCTCCTCCTTATTTTGCAGCCATCAGGAAAAAAAAGTGGTTTAGAATTCTATTGCACACATTAAAAAAGCTTTTCTGGTCTCGCCGGTTCCCCAAGTTAAACAAGCACAAACACCTGGAATTGATTACAATTGATTAGAAGGAACTTTCCACGGGAGACAAATTTATTTCTACTGGACCTAATATTATTGTCTTACCCAATATTAAAGAACACTGCCTAGAAAGATAGCCTAAAAAATAATTGTCCAAAACTAGGTGTCATAAATGCAATATTCAGGAGATGTGATATTCCATTGTCTAACATTTCATCCTCAGGAACGTTTTTCAGATATTTCTTGTTATTTCTGTGATTTGCTCCTCATTTGCTTTTAAAATAAGTGCTTTGCAGAACTTTTATCACAATGAAGAGGAAAGAAACACTGTTTCAATAACAATACCACCTACACAACACTCAGACCTTTCCTTCCTACCACTGACAACTAGAATGCAGGAGATTATTCTTTTTCTCAAACTACTTAACATTAGCTCAGATTATCTGCTCAATAACAAGGCCTTCTATTTTATCATTTAGGTAATTACACCATTATGTGGAAGAAATATGATATTAGACACAAACTTCTTTTATGAAAAGGAGCGGTATCAAAGTGGTTTTAGCTCAGATGTACTAATCTCTGCTTAAAAAAAAACGTGAGGAAGTACTCTTACACTAGAACTGTGAAATTTTGAGTAGTTTTATTGTTGAGCACAGACAGAAGATAAAAAAGCCTCAAAATTTAAAAGGGCAAGACATCACAGATTGTTAAATTTACATCAGCATAGACAATGCAACAAAACATGAATTATACATCAACAGTGCAGAAGCTACTATTTCTACATTTAAACTTACCAGATGAGGTCTCCCAATAACTTTCCTGAAAGGTGGCTTAATGAACCTCACAGGCTTTTGGAAACCATCAATTTGAGATGTTTGTAACTTGGAAAGACTGCAGCTTTGCTGGTTCCTGATGTGTGAGAGAGAGAGCGAGAAAAATTAATATCTAAAGCCACAGCATATCAACACCCTGCGTTTTAAACTAGCTTATTCTAGCATCTGTACCACAAATGCAAAGTGACAGCTAATAAGTAAATTTTCCTAGGACAGTCAACAAATTCCTGGTGCAAGCTCAAACTGCACAGGATTCCATCGCACTCTGCATTCTCTCAGGCAGTGACACAGGAGCAGGGACGCTGCTGCCGGCCGTCACTGCTGCCCCCCGCTGGCGGAACCGCGTCCTGCACCCGCGCCCTGCACAGCCAGCGATCGCCGCGCGCTGCACGGAACTCGCCCTTCCACGACATTCCCGATCCCACAGAAGCTACAGACAGACAGCTACATCCCTCCATTTCATCCTCAGCAAGCAGCTGATTCTGGCTTTGGGCTTTTGCTTGTTTTTATGGTTTTGGTTATTTTGCTGGGTTTTGTTTTTGTTTTGTTTTGTTTTTTTAACCAAGAATATTGCTAATACAGATGCATCCACAAACTTTTAAATAAAGCATTCACCATATAAAGTAACCACCAGATGTCAGAATTTGTATTTTACGAAATGCATAGAAACAGTTTTCATAGCTGCAAAATAAGTTAAGGGAAAAAACAGCAGCACACTTAATAAGCTCAGAGGCACTGCCCGTATCTCATGTGAGCTATTAAAACCTCTCAGCCTCAGGAAAATTCTACATATGAGTCATGCCATTACTGCCTTCAGCACACATTCCCCTGACAACAAACTCCATGACAGCCATACTTGATAGGGAAATTTATACTTCTCACAAAAGATAAGCAGGACAGTAACTGGGGAAGTGTGCTGGGGGAAATGAAGCGAGTCCAGGTATTTTTTCCTCCACTTGTTAACCTTAAATTTTTGTTTCAAGAATCTCAAATACAAGAAATTTCTTCTACAGCTTCACAAGTCTGTTTTTCCAAATGTGTGTATTGCCATTAGTTGCCATTACAGACTGCATTTAAAATGAACAAAGAGCAGCACATGAGGAACAATCTGCCTAAGAAACTATGACTACTGTGTAGATACATTTCATTACACTCTGAAAATTAATCAACCTTTCTACTAACAGTCCCTTCTCTCTAATCAACTGACCTCACAACATCAAAAGTGAAACTGGATGACTGAGATTAGCAAACATCTTTGGGGCAAAAACCTTTAACAAACCTGCTGTAGGAATCCATAGGAGTAAAACTATTCCAAAAATCTAATGTTTCAAATTCTCCAAGAATCAGAAAAATTCCAATTATTTGCTGATATTCCACATTTTATTACCAAGCCAGTAGGGCAACAAAACAATATATTCATCCTAGAATGCTTTTACAAAACCACACAATACCATGAGAATGTTGTTAGGTGGCATATTGAGGAGTTCAAAAATACTTGAACTTTTTCAAACTAACTTTTTCCTCTCTTCTCATTCAGTGCTACAGTTTGTCCTTGCTTTTCATTTTTACCCACTGCAGTTTAACCTCTTTCATGGTAACACCTCATTACAGAATGGTTTGCAATGTATGTCAGTTGAATTTCAGCTACAGTCAAACTTTGGGCCTAACTGTGGAAAACAATCACCCTAAGTGTGAATGTAACTGTGGAAGAGCCCAAAAATGAACACACAAGGGAACTGTAGGCTTGGGCCAGCAAGATTATTTGCTCATTACCTTGGAGTTACACCATCTACATGAAACACTCTCTCATCTTCATTCTTCAATCTCTCTTTTCTTCTCCTTTCTATATCATACCGTAGATCATTTGGATCTTCTAACATTCTTACAATGTTCTAGTTAAAAGGAAGGGTTGAAGCCAAGTTAGCTGCTAAGAACTGAACACCAACCTGATTCTGTCCTTCAGGGGCAGCACCCTGTACTTAACCTGTTAACATAGTTCAGCTATCTGTCAGCTATCTGACAGGTTCACATCAACCCAAGGATCCAAAGTCTAAAGCAATAAAAAGTGCTACTAAGCAATTATCCTTTCTTGCACCATGTGCCTTTTCACAAGTTTCCAAACAACAGTGAACAGAGCACTGGAATTCTGCATGGAGTCTCCAAGGCAGAAATATTCATCTAAGTTTCAGTAAATCTTAAGAAGTTCTTCTATCCTAAATCAAGGAGAATCTCCACATATCTGTACCACAGGAAAGGAATAGTAACTAAACCATAGCAAGCAGAGCTTTAAAGGGGAAGAAAATCTTATGACCCCAGATGAAAGCACGGGATAAAATAGCATTCTGAGGAATTATGTGGATTTTCAGTCATTGTACCATTAGGGTAGAAGAAACATTTTTGTAACCTCAGAGGAAAACCAAGAACCACACATCAGTCACAGACTCAGTATTCACATTATTTAAAAACAGACAGGGGCTCAAGCAGCAGGAATAATCACACTCCAGCTCCTCTGGAGAACACATCTGCATATTACTGCTCAGTGAACACAGTACACTTGCATCACTGTGGTATCTGTAAATATGCTCGGGTGTGCATTTTTTTCAAAATACTCAGAATTACTGCTGGTCTTAACAGCATGTAAAAATTATGTCCCAATAGCAAAGGGAAAACATTGCTTACATGTATAATACATCTACAGTAATAACTTACTGCTTGCCAAAAACGTTAAGCAATCAAGGTACCTGGGGAGATTCAGATGGCACACTTCGTTTGTTCTGAAGTTCTGCTAGAGACATGTCAATCCTCCTGGAACACAAAAACACTGCATAAAAATAAATGCCATCACTTTAAAAGCAAAAATATTCTTGACCAGGCTACAGAATGTTTTAAAGATACAGGCAGGTAAAAATAATGAATAAAAGTGAAAAAAATTAATAAAAGCTTAACACTGTGTAAAGTCTGTGTAAAGATTAATTACCATTTTCATGGTGAATGCAAATAAATTAAGACAAAATGTTCAACAATTACCTGTGAATTTCTGGATCCAGATGCATTTTAACTTCATTTGTATTTGCACTTGGGTTATCCTGAATTTTTGAGAATCGTTCATGTAGAGTTATGTCAGAAGATGGAAAATAATTTGCTGTGAAGAGATATTAAACACAGGAATGTTATTCTTAGTATTTGAAATGCACAGTGGGAAAATCTATATTGTAAAAGATTAACTCTTAAGGATAGATACCATGACAACTCTACTGAAATGAAATTTCAAACTATTTCCACTTGCAGTTTAACATTCACAAATGAAAGATTAGGCCAGCCCAACTCTGACAATGTTATTTGATAAGATTAAACTCAATTGTCAGCTCTACCATGGTAGCACTCAAATTACTTGAATCTATATATAAAATTCAACACTGAACATGATGCAGCTGCCTAAACACTAGCCTGAAAATTTAAAGGAACCGTATATAACTAGAGAGCTGTGATTACAGCAAAGCTCCTTTATTCCTGTCATGTTTCCTAAACAAGCAGGTTACTCTCCCATACTAGCATAAAATCATTTTGAGCTTTTATCTCCACAATAATGCCTCAGTTATGGCCTAAGACCCTCCTGCAGTCATCCTCCACCCAACTACTTTAAAACATCAACCTACATTTTCCTTAAACAATACAAAAGGAAGCCAAAATACAAATTAAGCCAATGGCAAAACCTAAGACTTACCAGGACATCGTATCTAAACCATCACCTTTGGGTTTAGTAATCTGTATTTGTAATATATAATGTATATATACATGTAATATATACATAAACACATACATATACTCCAAATATTACAGCCACCTTTAACTTGATGAATAATTGTGATTATTTCCTGAGTAAATTCTTTTGACGGGTCATTTTCAACGTTTTGTGTTACAGATTCCATGTGCTCAAACACTGGATGAAAATTTTCATTTTTTCTGCCAACAGCAACCAGATCATGGGACATCTGTCTCTCTGTAGTGTGACTAGAAGCAGTCCTAGAATTAAAAGAATTATAGTTTATTTTAAAGCAAATACAAGAAGTTCATTTCAGGAATAAATGGGATTAAAAGCAAAAAATCTCATTTTTAATGAAAAAATTAAATTTTATTAAAAATTAAATTTAATTAAAAAATTAAATTTGATTAAAAAATTAAATTTAATTAGAAAATTTAATTTTTTTAAATTAAAAAAACTAGTAAGGCCATAAGGAAGAAAATCTATAATAAAATATGAAGAGATAATTTCACTCTCAAGAATATATGTTTCTGTGAAGTATGCAATACAAAATTTGTGAATTTTAAATTTAATTCAACTAGATTATCAAATCCAGATAAAATTAAGATCCTGATAGACTTCTTTAGAATAATTCTGAAAGGTAATTATGCCTGTGTCTTGTTTATAAGGAGCTACCAGGCAATTTTCAAGAACAGTTCAGAGACAAGAAAAAAGTCTCACATCTTTAGGAACTGAATCATCACTTCAGCCTAGTGAAACAGCAGTGAAACTGCTTCAGCAGCAGTGTGTGAACTCAAGAACGTGCTTACCATCCTCTTGTAAATTTTTACTCATTCTAAATAAGTTTACACCCCAAATGGTTTCACTCCTGCTCAAAAATTATTTTGACAAGAAAGCCAACACTTCAACAACCCTACTGTTCTTGCTGCAAGGAAAATGCTTGTAATTCTAAAAGATAAATTAAGGACTCTAAGAGCTCATGTAAAGTTTTCAGGATGAAGATTTAATTGTTCAATCTGCAAAGTCATTATGTGCCTGGCCTATACCACACTATATTAGAAGCATAAAGACTAGAATTCCATACAAAAATTGTATCAGAAATAGCCTCTAGCAGTTACCAGAAATCATCTATTTTTCCCAAACTGGGAAGAAATCCATGCAAGAAGGAATCCAAGCAATCTCAAGTTTAGATATTTGAATTATCTACCTGCTCCCCAGGTTTATAAAGAAACTATTCTTCTTAGCTGAGTCATTTCAAGTTGGGGGTTTATTAAATGCCTAAAGCAGCATGAATATTCCAAGCCATCAGCTTCTATAAAATTAGTGTTCTTATCTTTGAAAAACTAAAATACTTGGCACTTTTGGCTGCAGAAGCAAACCATCCATACATTAAATTAGCTGTAATCAATGCAGTAGTTTCTTTGGTCTGCAAACAACTACCATGTCCATTGTGCATGACCTTCAAAAACAGCAAGAGGCTCCTAGATAGAGGAATCATCCTATGGGTTTGCAACAAAACCCAACAATTTTCTTACATTACCATTCAGGAGGTCAAAGCCTCATCCTAGCCATTACTAGGCATTACTCCACCTCTCTTCCCTCAGTCTTTAATATTAGCCCCTTACGTGCAGTAACTTGTCTTTGTAACTCTCCATTGTATTACACATTCTTGAAATAATGCAAAAAGAAGAAAATTTATATATAGGGGTTTTATTTGGGACAGGAGGCAAAATACCTTTAAAATGAAGGCTGATCATTTGGAAAGGAAGGTAATCTCTTCCAAAAGCAATTACTACCAATATAAGATGTTCTGGCCTTCAATAGCAACACAAGAAACCAGAAAACCCTGCAAGAATCTATCAAAACCAAGCTGCTTACTCTCTACCATGTATTTGTCATCTAAAATTTTATACTACTGCCACTTTTTCTCCCATTGCCAGCAGCCAGCACTGGGAATGCTAAATGCAAACAAGTATTACACAGAAGACATCTGTAAGCAGACTCTACTGCTTTTTAGTTCTGATGCCTCAACAGGTTGCCACTTTGTTATAACAATAAATGACAACCCAGGGATCTCTTATTTTTGGCAGTTTTACTGAACTTGAGATCTTGAACATCTGAGTATGTGCTTGAGATCTATGCATTTAAAGGTTAGCCGATTTTTAGAAAAACAAAGGGAAGACAGTTCAAAAAATTGCCATCATATTTCTGATGAAAGCACAGGACTAGGCTTTTCTGCATTTGGATTTTGGGTTTTTGAGGGTTTTCTTTTTAAATAACACACTGACTTATAACCAACTTCTAACTACAGGTTTGTACCAGGAGTATTTACTCTATCTACTTCCCACATCTCCATAAAATGTTGGGTTTTGTTGGTTGGTTTTATTTGTTTATTTTAATAGAGGCTTAATAGTTAACTTGCCCAGGAAGGTTACCATTTTAGAAGAAATAAAACTAAAAAGTACAATCATAGTTTGTCCTGGTCACCTCCTAAAGAAACCATGCTTCCCTCCAATATTCATAAACTGTAGAGAGACAGGGAAAAAGCAGAAGTGAAAGAAACCCAATACCTGTACTTGGTCACCATTTTCTTCATATCCACTTTGACTGTGAGACGTTCTCTCATACAGTTGGCATCTGACATTTTCACATCTGAAACAATATGACTTGCATCACGCTGGCTATTGGAGGAATCTACGCTTTTCCTCAATTCCCCGTCTTTCCTCACTCTTTCATTCAGTTTGTTTTTAAAAGATCTCAGCTCAACATCCGTTTTGGAAGAGTTAACACAAGCATTGCAGCCCTTCTTTGAAGTGTATTTAACAGGTTCTTCAACGTGCCGCTCTTCAGTCCGCCTCGCTCTGCCACCACTGAAGTAATCCAACTCCTTGCTGTTCCGGGCACCCTTGGAAGAGCCGTACTTCTGCTCTTCCTGCTTCACGTACTTCTGAGCTCTGTCGTCTGGAAAAGGCTTTTCCCCGTCGGGATGCCTGCGCCGTTTGTGACTGTACTCATAGGCTATCTTCGTCACAGACCCCCCCAAGTACTCCCTCTCAGCCGACCGGTGGAGCTGCACACCCGGGTATCTTTGCTCCTCCTTTTCTTGGCAGGGTGGAAAAGAACGTTCTTGCTTCCACTTGGAATTCCTTGCTACATCTCCACCGTCATACCTCTCCATTTCCTTAGCCCTTTTAGACGCGTGCCCATATTCTCTGTAATCGTGATCTTCAGGATACCTGTGTTGACATAAAGCAATTTACACTTGCACTAGAGAAGAAAGTGAGAACTTATATGTGCAGAATGTTGGACAGCAGAATGCGTGGCAAGTTAACCCATAATCCCTCACGCCAAGGTACAGATGTGCAGGGGCTCTTAAGAGGGAAATATTATCCTTTCATACTCTAGCCAGCAATACGATTTACTTAAAAGACAAATACTTCACTACTACCAGTCGCCCATAATTAAACTACAAAGTGGCCAACGTGTTTCAAGGTGGATATCTTCAACTATAATCAAAACAGACTTTCACTTGAGGCTTTACACCACAATACCCAGGGTTTAATTATTTTATTCCTATACCTCTTCTGTAAAGAGCTCCTTGCCGTAAATTCATCAGAAACTCTTCTGGGTGACTGACCATACTTCTCTTCATGTAACCTCTGGTGCCTCAAGTCATCTTCATGCCATTTTCTTTCAAGTTTGCATGAAGCCCCTAACGGTCTATGAAAAGGTTTCATTCCTTTTTCATTTCCAGTGACTTTGTAGTGATCAAACATGTATCTGTCCTCCATTTTGTGCTGGTAAAACGGACGATCGTGCTCTTTATAAGGTATTTCCGAGTATTTTGGTGGTAACTGGCATCTCCTATTGCTTTCAGTCCTTTCAGATGAATGTGTTCTGTAGGGCTTATGACTGTAAGCATCTTCCATGGGAATTCTTTTCAAGTTTGGTGAAGGTGACCTACGTTCATATATTCTCTGGTGGTTATTTCCATGAGGTGCAAACCTGGAATTGCCTTGTCCATACTTTTCATCTTCTGGTCTCCAAGGCATAGACTTTTTTGGGTCCTTACGAAAGCTTTTATATTCACAGTCATAATTAATATGAGCATGCCTTTGCCTATGGTGCTCTGGAGTCCTAAAAGCTGGAGATAAGGACCTAAAGCAAAAATAAAATCCACTTTGAGTAGTTCCATAAAATTAGATCAATTTCTTAATGAGAACATCTATTTCCTAAGGAAGTAGAGTTTAGTACATAATTTTAATCAGCTTGTAAAAAATTAACACCAAGATATTAAAGTGGCATTTTTCTGGCTGAGTACCAAGCTTACTTTTACTCTGTTGAAAGTTTTCATAGTAAAAATACCCACGTGAAATTGCAGTAAGTCAATCATTTTTGTCTCTTTGAAGTTTTTTATTTAAAACTAAAAATAATTTCATATACATGAAGTTTCCACTACATTGAGAACAACTGTTATACATATTTTCACACTTCAAGCATTCCCTATCTTTCTTTTTCAGTGCAAAGAGAAAAAAGGGAAGCTAAAAAAAATGTATAAAGAAATTTAAAAGGGGAGGAAAATGCCTTCTCAGGTTTTCTTTGCATGCCAAAACAACCTTCAAAACTGAAAGACTGAAACATTACAAAATATTGTTACATTTTCATACAGGTAGGCTTTCTCCTGAAGGAAAAAAAAGTTTGAGAAAGATGCTTTGGCCTTTTGGATAGTTGTATGTACATGTTCACACACGTATACATACACATTGCACACTCACTGCAGCTTTTGCAATTAAAGATTCAATTGCATCACTCAGCTCTGCATTTGCACCTAGAGTTACAAAAACGAAGGCAACCTGTTATAAACTTTTAGCCAAAACCTCCTTAAAATAAAGAAAAAACAGCACAGGCCACTAACAAGAACCAGAAAGTAATCCCAGACATAACAGTCCTGCTTGTATTCAAGTATTCACTGCACACTCTTGACACACTCTTTAATAAAAAACATCATAAAACAAGTAGAAATAAGCTACTTCCTTTGTTGCAAATGAACAGTTTGGAACAATTATTTACTCAATTTCTGCAAATGAGTTCAACTCAGAAGCACAGATGTTCCTAAAACCATAATAGCTGACTTCCAACAGCACCTGCACAGTGGTTGCCATCCCACGTTGGTCTGGTTAGGGCTTGCATTTCAATGAGAGCTGGGGCTGCCCATGCTCAAATGACATTCACAGCTATCAATCTAGTATGGACAGAGGTAGGATTTCTCTTTTTAAAAACAAAAGAAACAAATTTAAAACCCCACACATTTTTCTGCATTATCCAAACTCCCTTAGTCTGTTTTGAAGAGATACCCAAACCCAGCAGTAATTTCACGTTCTCAAAAGCTTGAAATTGCATTCCAGGAGTTGCACTGCAAGTCTTAAAAATGAGGCAGGTAACTCACAGCACAAAGTAATCTGGATGTTATTCTGGTGACAAAAGTCAAAGACACGCTGCTAGGCTAATGTCCAAGGAGAAGGGCAACGACTCCCACATTTCCACATGTTTTCACTCTGTGTTGTGCTGCAAGGCAGTCTAACTGTGCTAAAGATCACTTTACAAATCAGCCTCAAACTTCAGAAAGCCTGAGGTGTTTGAACTAGGAAGCTTTAAAAAAGCAAACAAACAAAAAAACTAATTTTTTTTTTAACAGTTCCTCCCTGTAGGTCAAGAAGCAAAACAAAAGCGAGTTACAGACATTCAGTGCACAAGGTGGTACTCGAGTAAAAATAACCTTAACTAGTTTGGAGCTTGGATTTTGTGCTTAAGGTAGTTGTAAATCCCAGAATACAAAAGGTGAACAAGGTTCTTGGCAGACTGCAAAAACTGAACACTTCCAACTTAAGAGAAATTGTAATAAAATCACGAGTTGGGGAAAAAATTACAGGTGTTCAGCTGAACAATAAACTACATATTACAAAACACACTTTACAAATTGCAATTCTGCATGGAATTTTCTTTCTTTGATGCAAGTTTTAGGTCCTAATTGTAAATCCTTACAGCAACATTTCAGAATACAAGCTATAGATATTTACCTTGGTTTCCATCGTGGTGATCTTGATCTAGATCTTGTCATCTTCTCTCACGTGTTTATCAGTTTCTTGAAGCTGTAAAAATTATATCACTTACTAGTCTGATTACAAATTGCAACACGAAGTTTTTTAAACAAATGTAGTACTAGAAGCTTCAAAGTTAGTGTGAGGTATATTTTTAGGATGTTTTACTTAAAAGGTAAACCTCTAACACCAGTTTTAAGGCAAGCAACCTTTTTTTCCTCTAATTGCTTTTTTCCCCTCTAGATCTTAAAACGCAGCATATTTTCTTTAAAAAGATTTAACTATTTGATCATTGTTCCATTTTTCTCTCCATTTTGTAATGCTGTCTATTCAACCTGCTATTAACTGCTAATAAACCCACAAGCAATCTGCAGCAATGAAAAATATATTAGTATGTGTTGAATGCTGTAGATGATAGAGGGGACAGACAGCTTTAAAAATAAAGTTTATAAAGGAAAATGCTTTTGCATCAAGTTATATCCTGAGCTTCATATACACTGAACTTCAAATTTGTCATATAGACCAATTTTTACATGGTTGCAGACTTACTTTAGTCTTTATCTACTCAATCAAATCTTAACTGTGAGGTCATCACATACTCCATCCAAATCAAACCAGGTACAAAAGATGACTTTTTTCATTGTTCTACTTCACCTGTTAATAACCTACTAACTGGACACATACTAAATATACAATGGCTGCACTATGACAAAGTGCTGCTCCTGACTCCTGAAGGTAGCCCCCAGCAACATGTCTCATAAAAGCTATGAAAGAATGCAAAAAAAACCCCTAGGAACTTCGGAAAAAGTGATGATAGTATATACAAACTCACCAGTAATGTACTGGTGAATAGGAATTAAATGATTGTTCATTACTTAGCAAACACAGAGGATTAAAGCAGAATTAAATTATTGGGTAACTAGTTAAAAACTGAAGTTTGGACCACATATCCATGTCTACAGCTTTTAGTTACCACAAAATGCTTTAAAGGCCAGAAATAAAGATGCAAAACCAGATCTATCAACAGCTCTAAAGTTAATGAACAACCAACCATCTGAAACTGAAAGAATACAACCCAGGTCAGTGCCACTCTATATACGCTATGATATTTTCTGTAATTATTTGTTCAAACACTCAGAGAGACAGAAAACTAGTCTGAGCTAGTAAAGTATGGCCTTTTTGACACTCCCAATGCTCGAATAATTCCTTCAACTGAATCTTTTGCCTAATGAACTGAAACTGAAAAGGGAGAAAAACATGCAAGCTTTAAGGCACTACCTGAAGTAGTGTGCACCCACACGCCTGACCCAGCACCTCACACCCCTCAGTCACACTGGTTGCTCAAACAAAGTATCACTCCTCGCTATACTTGACTTTTGGGTATGATTACCTCATGGCTGAAACAGTAGTATCTTAAGAGAAGAATATGCAGCATACTTCTGCTGCCTACCCCACAGACAGGCATTAGACGAGCCACCTCCTAAACTAGAAACTGTTCATTAAGTTGCACCTTAAGCTAACCAGACATTTATTTGCAAGATGTAGCAATAGCTTAGCTCTGAATAAAAACCTCTATAACTTTTTTTTTTTGCTCCACAATCAATCTTTTCATGTAACAAAACACAAAGTTGTAATTGTTGCAAGAGATAATAAAGCAAAAAGAATCCAACTCCAAAGTATCCCAAGGACAAGATAAAGCATTTGTTCTCTGAACACTCAAATATGAAGTTATCACTGCCTCTTACAGCCTAAAGACATGTATCTGAGGACTGCATGAATTAACTTCAGGCCCTTTGCTTACCTGAAGGTCATACTAGCCAAAGTTAGATACGATGCTCCAATGCCACTACTCACTATTTTTCAAAGAAAAGTAATACGGTGTTGGGGGTTGGGTTTTCGGGGTTTTTTTTTCCCTTCCTGTTCTCTCCTCACCATTTGTGTGGAATTTTCTTCCCATTGAGTTGCTAATGAATTTATGGTTTGAGCACCACACCTGTAGTCCCAGTTGCCAGTGGGGGTGGAGATGCCAGAAGATTTGGAGGCAGGGGGCAGTTCCAGCTCTCTCATGCTCTTCCACTGCATGGGAGAGGACACAGGCAGCTGAGGGAGTTTTTCACCGTCACTGCAAGACTCTGTCCCTGCTGTTTTCTTCCTCCTGCCACCGCCTTGACCCCGTGGGGAACTCTTTGTTCTGCTGCTGGACCTGGCATTCCCCTGCCCTGCCAGGACACCCCACAGGCTCCAGCTGTTTGCTGTGGAGTTTTTGGGACATTCTCGTTCACTGCCCTGGGATTTCTTGCCGTTTCCAGCCTGCTGCTTCCGAGACTCCTGCTAGGGGCACCGGGATCGCTGCCCCAAGGCTCTGTGAAGCAAAACCTCTCTTCCATCCCTCCCGTCTGGGACAGAGCCGCCATCGCCACGCGCTGCCCGAGCCCGGTGCTGCAGCGCCCCTGCCGGCCGTGACCGGAACTGCACCGCAGGGAAAGCGCGGCAGCCGAGCGGCGCCACTGGGCTCGGTTCTGTTTGGGGTTGATGCTGTAGTTGTTGTTGTTTGTTTGTTCTATCATATATACCAGTAAAGAACTGTTATTCCTATTCCCAGATCTTTGCCTGAGAGCCCCTTAATTTCAAAATTCTAATAATTTGGAGAGAGGGGGTTTACATTCTCCATTCCAAGGGAGGCTTTTTCTTAGCAGGCACCTGTCTTGCAAAACCAAGACATATGGTAATCAAAATAGTTTCCTATATTTCACCCATAAAAACACATCTTACAAAATAGAAACAAAAAAACCACCCACAGTCCCTGGGTAACACATTTCAAAATGTGGTACATGTGCAACAAGCTTCAAAGATTCACTATGACCATCTCTTCTGGTAAAATTTTAGAAGTAATAGTGTTTTACATGCTGATCAAATTCTTTCTTCCTACCTTCCCTTCAGTTCTGAACTTTATTCCTAATTCTCACACCAAAAAAACAAAAGTACCATTAAACTCCACCCAACTATCTGTACAGAACTTGATCTGCCATACTGATAAAGCTAGAAACTGAGCAAACATAACAACCAATTCCTTATTCTTTCTGAGACTGGCTAAACAATCATACCTAAAAGCGTGAGAAAGACTGTGACAGCACATCCTAGATCTTGCCTTAGGATAAGGAGGACTGCTGTAATTTCCAATGATGACATTCCTTTTGTTTAGTGGAAAGAAGTGCTCATCTAACACACCTCCTAAAAATGACCCACGCAATGCAATTTCCTCACGGAGTAACACATGATATGAAGGCAGCAGACACTCCCCCCCAACAAGACTCGCAGTATAACACCAGAATTGCAAATTAATCTATACAGAATCTGTAAACATTGCTAAATCCAGGTTTAAGTCACCTCAACTAGACCAGCAATATGGCTCCATACCAAAAGCAAGTTTTTGTAGGATGGTATCAGGTAGCAAGCCTGTCTGCAGCAGAATTACTTGAATCAAGTGAAGGCCCTGCAGTTTCCAAGTCAGGCATCCAGGTGCTTCTGAAAAGACAGGTCATGATGGAGCAGAGGTGCCAGGACCTGGCTGCCTGGGCTCTGAATTTCTCCAAGATGTTCTGCTGTACTTTGGGAGACACTGTCACTATGAAAACATGAAGAACGACTTTTTTAACTAAGCAGCATTACTAGGCTCAGAGTGCTGCTTCTATTTGTTACATTACAACAATAAGTCACTCACTGGAAGAGTTATCAGTAACTGTGCTTAGATAGTTTTTAAATATTAATGGGACTCCCACCTTTTATTTTCTTTCCCTTGACTTTTGGAACTGGACTCAGACAACTTCCCTCTTGGGAGAAATGGCCTCAAGCCTGCTACCATCTGTCCTTTAATTCCACACTTCGGGTATTAGTGTTTTGACAAGTACAAAATTCTTTTACAAATCTTAAAGGAGTATCTTGAGACAAGTAACTCAAAAATTACCAGAAATTGTAAGGAATGTGCCAACTTGAACACATGTTCTTCCAGAAAGACTATAGATTGTTAACAACTTGCTCTTCTGAACAGAACACTCTTCTATCTCTTGGCTTTCTCCAGCATGAAACAAGAAATCACAAATAACTGCAATCATCTAGCTGCTCAGAAGGGAATTCAAGCTCTTTCTAATGCAAAGAGCCCAAAATCAACAAGCCTCAGACAGCTAAAACCCTGCAGGTAACAGCACAAACTGAGTAGAAACAGTTAACTCTCCTGGAACAGACTATAAATGTGTGATGTGAACCGCTTTACATGACTTTTGGTGCCTTCCATCATCTCATGGAACAGATCATGGAAGAAACCCCATTCAGTACACACAAAGGGCAAATCAATACTAATAGTGCTCATCACTGGGGAGCTGCTCTTCAATGCCTTTCACCCACCGAGGGGGAGATCTCGTCCTTTGCCCCTTTTGGAGGGATTGCCTGACCACCACCACAGACCTTTCAGAGAAGAGAGGGACAAGCAGGGCTCATAGGCTGGGTCCCACAGCTGACAGGAAGACTGACACTGACGCTTGCTGTAAAAGTTACCCACATCACTATTCTCTCTCTCACTTCACCCAAAAACAATAAGAAGCAGCTCCAAACTTTTCACTGACTGCCTTCTAGGTGGGAATCAATTGGAAGCTGCAAGAGACACACCGACGTCTGTATTGCTGCAGTGTCTGTCAAGAAATGAAAACCAGGAATTGAGACTCTCAATACCAGCACAACTAAGTATTTGACAGAAATACACTCAAATTAAAAGCTCAGCTGCAATCCAGACTTCAAGTTGGGGTTTTGTTTGTTGTTTTTTACAGAAAGTAATTTACACCATCATTAAATGAAAAGTATAGAATGGGCAACTTCTCCACTGTGTAGGTTATAAGAGCTGATTCAAAGGCTGTCCCATGCAGTGCCACTATCCAAGCAGAACACAAGCCTGGCATGTTCCTGCCCATTCATTTTCAAGGCAAATCTTATCACCTCCAGCACCAAATGTTCAGGAAAAAGTATAAAAGCAAAGAAACATCTCCCAGCAAACCAGTCTCAATGTTTCTGAACCTGCAACAGGATTCCTGTGGTTCCTAGACAGGCTTCAGTACCATCTCCACTGTTAACTCAGCTCTGCCAGCACATGGAGGTGACTCCCATCTCAAGGCACACCACCTCAGGGAAGGATATGTGTAACAGCTTTGAAAGCTGTGAGCTAGAAAAGCTAAGTAAAGCTTAAGTCAAGGGCACACACCCAGCTGAGACAAGTGAAACTTGGCTGAGGGATTCTAAACCATTCCCTCTTTCAGACAACACAGCAGGTAACAGATCAATGCAAATGACTGAGAGCCAAATTTCCATCCTCAGTTCTCTCACAGGCCTCTGATATTCAAAAATGGCTCCTTATGATTATAGATCCCTTCTCCTGGGCTTTTATCACTCTTGGAGCACCTTCCATCTCTCCAAGTATATGTTTTAAATCTCCACAATATTTTGTGGTAGGTCTGAGGCCACTGCAGTCTCACAGCCTAAATCCTCACCACTAACATCATCAGGGAGATAATCCTTTAATTTCCCCCTCCACTTTTCATGCCATGCTACATTTAAGAATTTCCAGATCTGGTCCACAGCACCTCCCCAGGCAGCTGGAAATGGAAGGCAGCACCAAGCTCCTGCTCAATGTGTCACCCCTCAAGGAGAGCAGCTCTGATGCTCCAGTTCCTCTGATGAGAGACTGGGCCTCGGCAGCAGCAGAAGCACCCCTTCAACCCACCAAAACCCCATCCACTATGGCTTTAGAACTTGTCCTACTCAGCTTAATCCTTTTTCTTCAGCACAAGCTGGGGAAGGCAGGCCTTACACAGGTTGTATCCCAGTGCCAAACACTGTTAACAGACAACCAGGGCCTCATGCTAGTGGGGTAACTGCCAGGCAGGAGCAGCATGTGGGGATTGCTCTCCTCTGCTTGCTGCACAAATAGAGATAAAAAAATCATTGTTTCCCCCTTACTCTCACAGTAGGATGAAGACCTACTACAGAAAGTACAGGCCTAGCTCAAGCATATAGAATTTCTTAGTGGACCACCCAACAAATTCTAAGTAATTGCTTGAAATACATAGAAAATATTCCCCTGTGCCTGCATATTTGAGCAAAGGAATAAAAATAACTGATTAGGTCTACAGAGCATTTAACTTTTCAGTGACTTCTCATTTAAAATCGACCCATTTAATTATACTAATTAGCAGGCAATGCCTCACCTTTGCAAAAGAACAGATTAGAATGCCAACTTGGAAAGACTGAGCAGGATAAATCCCTATCACATAATAAATAAGGTATTTCACTCTCAGACTCCTTTTTTTACACAAAGAAAACCCAACCCAAAAATATATTAGTGAGCCATTTCTATAATGTGTTGAATTAGATGCCTTTAACACCTGTTCAGTACAAAACTTCAGATGTTACAGCACCGTACCCAGCCACATCTGCTGACCACTTTCTAAGGGGACACCAGAAGCATGTTAAATGTGCTTGTGTCAGTCCTAGAGACAGACCATAACAACTTCCTGCCTACTAAAAGCCCTCCAAAACCATACAAACCACAATGAAAACCTCTGCTTTTTCACCTTGGTGCCACAAAACCACCAGAAAACCAAAATAAGACCCTTCTTTATTCAGAATCAGTGGTGCTGCAGAGCAGCATTGCCAGGAGGCTGGGAAGTCCAGGCTGCCTTCCCCAGTCACACCACAGAAATGCATCTTTGCTGGAAGACCCAGGCATGTTTCCTTCCTTCCCTGCAGACAGCAAGCACCTGCTGCCACTGGGGAGGAAAAGCAAACCCAACTGTGTGCAGCCACATCCTCACCAGCTTCCCTGCAACACCAACCCAGCCTATGTTCCCTCCTGACTGAAGAGGGTTCCAGCTCTTTCAGAGAGTCCATCGGAGTAACAACAAGCAAACCAATATGGATCTCATGATGTTCTCCCTTTATTGCCCGGAATAGCTTCATTAAATACATTTCAGTATTTGTTCACAGGCATAATGCTTAATTCTAATTGGATAACAAAAGTTTTCCCACAGCAAATGTTTAATACTCATTGGCTAATTAAATGTCATCACATACATATATTGCTTGTTAATTGGTTGGCAACTACAAGTGGCAAAAAGGTATTTGATTTTGTTATGCTTACTTATGGTTTCAACATCCTGCTTAACAATCAACTCTTCCTAGCATAATACCTCTTGTATTTGCACAAAGCTCTTTGTTTCTTATACAATACTTAATGTCTCTTCAAGGATGGCCTAAAAATTATAAAGTAGCTAGTCTCTAATCTACAGACCAAGGTTATCCAGAACAGAACATTGCTTGATGTTCTACAGACCAGGGTAGTCCTGTTCCTATAAGTAGCTATTCTAAAATCTGAAGGCCGAAATTGTTCAACTCTTTTAGGGGCACAGCGTGGCCTTGTTCCACAAGAAATTCTCCAATACCTGACAGATGAACACCCACAAGCCAAGACTGCACCAAAATCAAGCCCATCTTGTCCCAGCACAGGCACATGGAGAGTTGGTTTGATGACTCTTACAAAAGCAGTGGCAGAAATACCAGTTCTTTTGCTGAAGGCAGATGTGGAGGAGTGCATGGACACTCAAGATAGACAGTGGTTTATCAGGATAACAGGGTGTGTCACTAAAGGAAGTTAATTAATTTCAGTTTTAATTTCAGTTCACCTTATCAACACTAATACTAAAAACAAAGAAAAAAATCGAAAAAATCCTCAAAGGGAAGGACAGTCACCTGTGTTCTCTGCCCAGCCCTGTGTCAGGCTGCTACAACAAACACAACATCCTTCACCGAAGATCCTTCCATGCCTTTTGCATATTTCTCCCCCTCCCTTCCTAAAGTCCTCTTCCCTGTTCTTCCTCCAGCCATCCACACCCAGCAAGACTTTCACAGAAGATTCCCTTTTCCTTGAGGTCCACAAACACACGAAGTAAGCAGGTAATTAAAATCTCCCAGCAATTTGAGCAGCCTTCGTTTTAAACCCTTATAACTGAGGAATCTAAACTATATTTATAAGTGACTTGAGGCATTTAAGAATGGCAGCAGAAATTAGGTGTTACTGTCCCAGGTGGAGTTGAGCCAAGTGAGGAGACTGCTATCACCAACTCCTTATGAGACATTACCGCCCACTCAGACGTGTATGAAAAAATTGTGCATAATCAACTAAATCACTTAAAGAAGTCTCAAAAACCCTCAGATTTGTTCAAATCGGCATCAATTCATCTTGCTTTGGCTTGACTCAATCCGGAAAATACATTAAGCTAAACCTAAGACACACTAAAACCGAGGTATGACTGTAACACAAAATCTGTACCGTTCTAAGTCTTTATAACGACTTTAACCGGTGTGGTTCTGCGTGCGACAGCACATAAATTACTGGAAACAGGAACTGTCGGTATTTATGCATTGCTCACCTCTAAGGTGTCCTTACAGTAACAGTGAGCAGCGACCTCAGCTCTGCGGTGCTGCTGGCCCACAGGGTTCACAGCAACGCGGGTGTTCTGGAACAGTCACGGCTCGGGGCACGGCCAGCAGCCCCGCGGACACTCGGGTGCGTGCCCTGCCCTAAGCTTTGTCCCCGGCCCTCCCAAACGTCCCGACGGCCCCGCGCACCGCAGCTCGGCACACGCGCGGGGCGAGGCGGGTGCGGGTGCCGCTGCTCCAGGCTCCCCCGCCGTCAGCACACCCAGCACGGGTGCAGCACAATCCCCGCCGAGCTCCCATCCCCGCGGCTCCGCTGCCATCGGCCAGCAGCGCCGGGCCAGAGCGGGGAGCGAGGGCGGCAACTACCACTCACCTCCCCCGGGCCGTGCCGGGCCGGGCCGACCGCCGGCCCTCGGTGGGCGCGGCGGAGAGCGACGGAGCCCCGAGTACCCCGGCCCGCTCCTTCCCGGCGCGCAGGCGGCGCTGACGGGGACAATGACCACGGCAGCTCCGNACCGCCCCGTGACCGCCCCTCTCGGGCCGGTGCTCCTTAGCCGGAGCCCCGCGCTGCCGCTCGGGGTGGGCGCCAGGCAGCCCGGACCCGGCCGCTGGGTCCCGGCCGCGGTAGCGCAGAGGGCGGGGTGCGCTGGCCCTTTCCGGGTGGTGAATTGTGAGCAGCCCCTCGCCTGGTATGCCCTGTGGGAAGCAGAGCCCTTCCGTGACACGGGCAGCCGGGAGGGTGAGCCATGTCCTGGGGCGCATCAGGCCCAGCATCGCCAGCCGGGAGAGGGAGGATCTGTCCTGCTCTGTTCGGCACAGAGGCAGCCTCACCTCGAGTGCTGGGGGCAGTTTTGGGTGCCACAGTATTAGAAAGATACAAAGCCATTAGAGAGTGTCCACAGGAGGCTTACGAAGATGTCAAAGGGTCTGGAGAAGAAAATATTTAAGAAGTGGCTAATGTCACTTGGCTTGTTCAGCCTGGAGGAAACCTCGTTGTGGCCTACAACTTCCTCTTGAAGGGAAGTGGAGGGGCGGGCACTGATCTCCTCTCTGTGGTCACCAGCGACAGGACCCAAAGGAATGGCATGAAGTTGTATCAGGAGAGGTTTAGGTTGGGTATCAGGAAAAGGTTCTTCACCCAGAGGGTGAGTGTGCCCTGGAACAGGCTTCCCAGGGAAGTGGTCACAGCAGTAAGCCTGACAGAGTTCAAGAAGCTCAGGCACATAGTGTGGTTTTTGGGGCTGTCCTCTGCAGGGCTGAGTTAGACTCAATTCTTCTGGGTCCCTTCCAGCTCCGAATATTCTGTAGTTCTGGGACACTTCTCGCTGCCCCTTGGGCCCCAGGAGCAGCCGGCAGCTCCTGTGCAGGGCCAGGGACACCGGAGTGGGGCAGGCCCCAAGGACCTGGGTTTCCTGGGCAGGCGTCACAGCCCTGGCCCTTTCACTCGTCGTGGCTGCACTGCAGCGGGTCGGGCAGGAGAGGCTGGACCGAAGCCTCCCGAGGGCAGACGGGTCTGTCCCTGCAGCTGCACCCACCGTGGTGCTGTCCCCGGCCCGCGGGTGAGGCAGCTGTGACTCCCTTGTTCCGGCTGCTGCGAGGGTCGAGGCACCTTGCAAGGTGTCAGGTAGTGCTCTCCAAGACTTTTTGCAAGTTCCTGGAGTTCCTGTCAGAACGTGCACTACAGGATGGCAGCACTCTCCTTGCCTGAGATCGGATCAGTCCCAGTGCAGTGAAGGCTCTTTAGGCTGCTGGGATGCATTAATTCCCTCGATTGCCAGTCCTGATAGCCAGCAGGCCCAACAGGTTTGGTGTCAGATTTTCCTTCAGGAGCTATAAACAACAGAATCACACACTGAACATACTGTAACCCTTTCAAAACAAAGTATCTGCTTATGGTTGAAAACCACTCAGAAACAAATTTATACATCACACAAAACCAAGGAGATGCTGATGCTATCTAAATTGCATTGGCATCCAAGGCTGTTGGTCAAGGATCTTGAATACTGCTTTGTTGCATTGCCAGATCAACTCATTAATATAAATTTGATTCAGCACAGATGCAGGCACACAATTTTCTTTTAACCCAAGCATGGTTTTGATGTTTAGTTTTGTATTTTTACAGTAGCTAAAGGAAGAGGGGTGATACCTGATACAGTATCATTACAACTGCAAAGGCAGGTGATATCTGATCTGGTGTAAAGCTTACCAAGTTGACCTTGTCAACATTTTTTTTAAAAACAATTTAATTGAAGACAAAAAAAGAGCCAGACTCATCACTCTGTGTTGCACAGTCTTGACATTTTTGATCCAGCTGAGAGCCATAGTGTTGCATTTACTCTGTCATCAAGCCATGGCCTAAACAGGGTGAAGTTATATTCACTGAATAGAGAGTGGAGAGGAAGGGTTGCTTACTCTTGGCCCCCTCAAGGGGATGGTCTCAGTTTCCTTATGTTCTGAAGACCAGTGTGAGCTGCTGACTTTGGCTGTCCTTTTGACTTTTAGTTGCTGCCACCTTCCTGTCCTCCTTTTACAGGACTGATCTTTCAGCAGTGCATTATCTTGAATATTCTGTCTTCTCAAGCCTGGGGGCTGTAGGTGGGACTGAGGATTCCCTTTTCACAGCTGTCAATACATTTGCTGCCTTTGTCTGGAAAATCCTGCTCAGTTCTCTGTGGACTCAAACACAAGGAACCCCACATGATTGCTGTATGACAGAATTTCCTGCATTGACCAAAACATTTTGAAATTCTCATTTAAAATGATAAGATTATTTTTTAATGTAGCTGTAGCATTTTCCCAATTAAAATGGACTGAAGAAGATTTACTGAGCCATAGGGCACAGAATTACAGTCACAAGCTGCACCAAACAACACTTGCTTCCTCTTTGCTGTGCTGGAATTTTTGTTAATAGAAGTTCAGGATGAGACCTGGCTCAGTGAGCTTTAGATGGAGAAAGTGAACTAAAGCAGAGAGATGCCATTGATCTTTGCCAAAAAACCTCGTCCAGCCTGGGTGGCTCAGCCAGATAAGGTGCAGTCCCAGTTTGACAAATATGGCAATATGTGGGATAATCACTGTATAGGCAGCCACCCTTTCATTATCAAGATTCAGAAAGTCAATAAATACTAAAAGTAGAAAAGATCTGGTTTTATTCCCTGCTTCAGCTGGTGTAATGGTTTGCCTGACCTCTGCATGTAAGGAGCTACCTCTGCACTGAGACTTAAAACTAAGCAGAGTTGAAACTAAAACTGAGCTCTCAGTACAGACAGACAGCCTCTGTGTGCATAGGGTAAACTTCTACATGACATAAAATAAATTCTCAAATTTCATTATCAACTTATTTACTTGATGTTGCCTCAGATGGTCTTGATCCAACTTATATTTATAGATAGCAGGATGGATATTATCCTGATGGATAGTAAGCACACAAGGCTCTCTGTGGTTAGGACCATGTGGTCTAAGTAAAAAACAACTTACACATACTTTACAAGTTAAATTAATATTTAAATCAGTGTCTATTAGTAGCTGCACAACATCATTATTCTCCACCTCTAAATTGGGAAGGCTATTCTATTGCACAAGACTTGGCAATTACTGCTTATTAAGACTAATTATTTTCATCTATTTCCATGTTTTATTTCTAATTAAGTATCATTAGAATAGAAAATCACTTTCATATTCCTTTAATGCTTAATTTAGTAAACATTCCCTTTGGTAAGAGCACAACTGTGGTTTGCATGCTAAATACTTGGAAATGATGAATGGAAGTTACCTAAAATTCAAAAGCAGGAACTAGCCCTTGACAGCAGACAGATCTTATGGATCTGTTCTTTCAAGGAGGCATTTCATTTTCCACATAAAATGTTACTCTTGGCACTGACCTTTGCTGAACCATATTATGCTAATTTAAAAAAAAAAAATCTCCTTGACTGCTGGCAAGGTCAGGCACAGAAGCAGGCAGAGAACAAGGAATGTGCTCCCCAGGCTGTGCTGGGGAGCATCAGCTGGACTTTCCTGCAATGCCAGGGCTGACCCCCACAGCAGCTGCTGCTGAACAGCTGCTCTCCACTGAGGTGCACCAAATGACATTAAAATCTTGTTGTGGGAGTGGTTTGGCTTGGTTGTCGTACACAATTCGTTTTGGGGTCTGCAGACAGAGCCTGTAGCTGGTGATAGTTAAAAGGGAAGAAGAATCTTGCAACAGTGAGAGAGGGTCTGCTGGAGTCAACACCCACAAGATGGCCTTGATTTACCATCAGGAACTGCTGTCCAAGCTTAAATCATGGTTTTACCAGGTAATCTCTCATAATACCTAAAGGGAAATACTTTCTTTTGTACTTCAGTCTTGTTATGGCTCTTGATTAGGTTTGCATGGCTTCATTAGTTTGGATCTCTGCTTTTGAAGTAGTTTTACATTCACGCTTTCTTTTTCTGCCTCTCACCCATCCCTACCCCTTAGTGCAATCAGGACTTGTTTATCAAAATGCTTTCACCAAACCACAAAGTGTGTCTCCTGTTATGAAATGAGAGTGAGCTGCCTAATTCTTTGCAGGCGTGTTGGTCGTTTGCTTCTTCTAATGGCAGTAATAAAAATATTTCTATCACTCAGTGGAACAAAATTAGCTCTCTAAGTCCCCAGCATGGGAGCATCAGCTCTCTCTCTTAATTTATAAAAAATTAGACATTGGGGTTTAAGCAAATTCCTGAGGTTATTTGTCAAAGGAACTTCAAATCTCTAGTAGTTTATGCAAACAAGACAAGAATTTGTTCCAGAATAACCCCCAAATTCAATAAGAACTTTCTTTAACAGTTTTCTGTGGAACTATGATACTTTTTCTAGTCTAGGCTCAAAACAACAGATAACGACTGCCTCTTTGATTGAGGAAATACATCCTACATTTTTTAGCCTTGAAATTTAAGGAAAGCTGGAAAGTAATTGTTTAATTAAAACCTGAAGGAATGTGAGAGGATGACTAACTGCATGACTTGGCTCCAATAGCATCACCAAATTACTCTTCAAAGAGAGCCTCCAGCAAGCCCGGGCTCTCATGATGTAACAAAGCCAGTGTTTTATTTATAAGGTTATCGTGGCTTTCCTGTAACAACACATGAAAATGTGCCATTGCTGCTGGGCATACAGCCCGTGTGAACTTGGTAGGGTTTTGGCAAAATACCAGTGAAAACAATCTTGGCATATGAACTAACACCAGTGTGTGACATAAATGCAGTAAGAGGATTTTAGAAACAAAGGCTTTGAGCTTATCATCCAAGAGGCGAAAGCCTCATAAATACATAACATAAAAACATAAATTTGAGGAGGAAGGCAGAAGTGTAAAAAGGCTGCAATTCTTGGCTTATGCAAGAGCCAGGTCTTGGAAAGATGACAGAAGAAATTGCAGTAAAACAGCAGGATGAAAGTCTGACTGAGGAAAGAGAAAATTTCAAAATGTCCAGCTTGAGACAACACTGTGGGCATGACTGATACTGATTTGCCTTAGGAATTTTAATAGTAATTATGCAGTAGTAAATATGTGCAAGGTGTCTTAGCATTCTTCAGCAACTGTGACCTTCACCCATTCATCAGCTCATTTATTTGCTAAATCCACCAACAGTTTCCTTTGCTACAGGACACCTGCCCTAAAGCCCAACACTGGCCCAAGAACATTGGCATAAATTAACCTTTATGTAGGTTAGAAATACAAATGTTGCTTGCCAAAAGGGAAGAACCTCTGGCCCAATCTGCAGCTGGGGAAGTTTTAGCCATGTCTGACCAGGACTGTACCTGTTGCCCATGCCAGCAGGGTTTCAGTGCTGTCCCTGACACACTACTGCACACAATCAGTCTTTGAGAGACTCCTTGGACTTCTCTGCCAGCTGTAGTGTGGGCAGGCTTTGTCCAGGAATTGAGAGAACAAACCCATTTCAGCAGGCAATGGCCAGAATTTGTATTCTTTTGAATGTCTCTATTTAAACTGATAAGAGGTTTAAGGAAAAAAAGAAAAAAGAGTAAAAATTATTGCTGATTGAGATTTCACACCAGGAAAATTAGAAGTTACTCCATAGAATTTAGTGGCATAAACCCCCACAGCTTTGCATATTTAAGGTGTTAAAAATGATTTTTCAGACAATGCTGCCATCTGTATTTTGAAAGAGATTTTTACTCTTAAAAGGGATGTGTGTGCATGTTAATATCGTGTTACAGGTATTGCCCTCATCCTGCTTACTGAATTTGGTTAGAGGGGCTATTATTTCTAGGAAAAAAACATAAGATACTGACAGAGTAATTTCCCTGATTCTGAACATCTCTTACACATATGAATTTTTTTCTTCCATTATGCAATTTTACGTCCTTGAGTCCCTTATTGCACAATGTCAATCACCTACAATTGCATTGGACTTCAAGTTATTCTTGTAGGCACAGCAAGATCTAAAGTGGTATGCAAAGCTGCTGGTTTAAGCTATTTATGTAACTATTTTAAAAACTTATTCTTAGAGAAAGGACTTACTAGAGCACGCAGTTCATTGCTTACTGCTCTTTCTATTCCTTGGATCTCTCCTGCATCATAGTTGGTTTTTCTCTGGAAATCATTAAGGCTTGATTATAGCAAGAATACACATCTATTTTTGTAAAGCTCCCAAGTGAACATGACACGCTATCTTCCAGAGCCTCTATTCTGAACCTGAAAATTGCAGGCCTCAGGTAATCATCAAACCTACTGGTTTAAAAACATTACGAAGCTCAGTCTTGAATAATCAAAATGCTATTAAACATATACAAGCTGCAGAGCAAACAAGGCTACTGAGAAGAAAACAAGTATCTAAAATTCTGGTGATCAAGAAACTATTTTCTTATACTTTAGGTATCATTTTAAAAGTTTAAATATAATTTATATTAGAGAGTTTCTGCCTGTAGTTTTAAGGACTTTTCCACTTCACATCCTTCAACAGACATGTTAAATTGGAGTGAACAGCATCACCTACTCTTCAGCTGTAAGACATCAGAAGGATATGATAAATGATTGATGGGATAAAAAAGTGGGGAGAAATGAATATTCTGGCTCATGGTGTTCTGGACTGGTATTATTGCACTAACAGCAATAACAAAAATGCATCTGAGTGTTTTAAGTTTTCTGTTATTTTTAAGTGTATGTGTTCTGGAGAGATGGATTTTAAATCCTGCTTTCCTGAAGATTAAAAAGAAAATCCAGAGAAAATTGCATTCAGTCATAACATACAATGTATTTTCCAGATTTTAGCATAGTGGCTCAGCAGTAATTATAGATTTTTTCAGAATTTAGTGTTGATACTGAAAATCAACATCCCCCAATGTCAGATAACTGCCCTTTAGGCCTCTTTGTGCACCCATAAATAGTGGCAGCATAGGTGAACCACCACTCTTCACACTGGTTTTGGAGGCAACCAACATTTTATCCTGAGATGAAAGCAAATGAAGAGACTTTTTTCAGTTTCCACCTTTTTCTTGAATAGGGAGGGAGAAGAGAGAAATAAGGCAGAAGTCCCACAGGTCATTAAATCAGGAAAAGGAGCAGCATATTACCAGAGATTCATTTGTGCCACTTACAGAACAGTCTCCTTCTTGTACAGGACACAGGCCAGGCTTAGAGAAAACAAGATATAAACCTCATGAGTCTAGATTTCAGCTCTTAAATATGGAACTATCTACATTTTAATACAGTTTAAACCTTAATGGGAAGGATGTCTCCTTGTAGGGTTTCCAGGCTGCTGTGCAGCACTGAAGCCCAGCTATCCTGGGATCTCTACCCAGTGTGATCAATGCTGAAAGCCACTGTGCTGCCTTGGGCAGTACAAGAGCTGCAGTGCCACACTGACAGTGCCTGGAACAGGAGGGGGGTGGTGGCAGGGGCACCTGAGCTGTAGGTGCTGTCAAGCTGGGACTGAGGTAGGGTGGGAAGCAGGGAAAGGTGCTGCTCTCTTTATGCCAGAGGGAAGATCCCCACCCTGCCAGCCAGAGTAGCAATCTGTGCTATTTCTGCAGCTTTCTGCACACATCTCACTTGTACAATTGAAGGAGAAAGGATGATTCCCCCTGCTTCTAGCTGTTCATCACCAAATGAAAATACAGCCTGGGGGTCTAGATCTACCCTTCACTGATGCAATTTTATTGTGAAATTAACTCCCTGGGGAGACAAGAGGTCTGCTCAGAGCCTTCACTGTGGTCCAAGGCAAGCTCTGTGTGCCATTGCCCAGGGCAACACCATGTAAAGTACTGAACCTAATCAGAAAGCTACTGTGATGCCCAACTACCTGACAGGTGTTATTTATCTATTAGAAATTTACTAATAGTTATATAAAATAACAGCAGAAAAGCTTTATCAAGGACTTGTGGGAATCACTAGTGATCCTTCACTGCAGTTGCAAGACCACTGACAAATTCAAAGTAAAGCTCATTGCACAGTGTTGAGTCACAGCAGCAAACACTGGCATGGTGCTGCATCATGCATGATGAAGAAGTTACATCATCAGAAACAAAAAGAAGCAATTTAACCCCTCAGTTGAGAGTACCTACTCCAGATACTCAGCCAATTTTGAAAAGTTACATTTGAAAGCTAATATAAAGGTAAATATGCAATTTCTTCACAAATACTCATCTTGTTTCCTTCAATCTTAGTAAATAATGGAGAGGACAAATAAAATGAATGTTTCAGGAGTCAATACAAATTAAATGAACTGTCACCATGGAAAATATTCATATACTTAATCATAAAAAACAGATTGTCTAGTTTGCAATTTTGACTGAAATGATGATTTTAAAAAAATATGTTAAAAAATTTCCCCTCAGTGTTTCACTAGACAACTAGACAGCTATCAGCAGCTTCAGGCTGGTTGCTGTCCAAGCAGCAGTGTGTGCAAAGAGCTTGAAGAGAAGTTCAGCTTTTATGTCATGTGCACTCTTAGAGAACAGCTCTTGCACACTAAACAAAACAGTGTCTACTTACCACAGTTCTCAAGTTTTCTTTTGCTTATTTTCTTTGCCAGTGAGCAGAGGCTGGGGCAGCAAACTGGCCCCTATACTGCCACCAACCCTCTGGATGCCACAATTTGGAGTCCTCACATTAAGGCTCTTCAGCCACCAGCCTGCACTTCCTCAGTTTATTGGCAGGACCTCAGAAAGCAAATGAACATGGGAACAATGGTGAAATATTCCGAGGTTCTGACAACCACTCCTTCATTCAGTATTATACCCTCCTTCAGAAAATACCTCAGAAGAAATTAACATAAATATATTTTTAAATCAGTCATATTGTTGTCAGAATAAAAAGTGCTAAGAAACAAGTCAGATTCATAAATGAAAATCTATTTCACCTTTATACATGCTATACAGGTCATGCAAATACAGAAATCTACAGGTTATACAATGACACCATAATAAAATATAATATGACATTTGTCAAACACAATGTATTACAGCAAAACAAACTGTTTCTGTTTTTTTATTATTTAGGAAATAGATGAAGGACTAATTTGGAAGACACAGTACCATGCTACAGCTTACTGCACAGTCAAAAGAAAGTATTTATTTGAAGTACACTAACATAAATAGAGCTGGGTTGTTGTAGGTATGATTTTTTTAGGCATTGCACATCATGTCACTGGTTACTTTCCCACTGCTGACTTTTAAAAGCACAAGAATGGTGCTACAACTGAGGTCAATCTATGCTGTGAACTCTTAGACATGGGGGAAAAAAAAAAAGAAAAAAAAAGCAAAATACCCCCTCCCCCCAGGTTTTCATGTCTTTTGTGTTAGTGTCCAAAGACAGCTGTATTTATAATTTATTCTTATAAGGGACTGGGTAAAATGTCCTGAAAGCAGCAGCTGATCTAGCATAAAGGTTTACCAACAGAAATAAAGTTATCACTGTATGGCACATGACGTCCTGACCTTGTACATCTTGATGTGGACTGTTCCATACAGATGTTTACAGAAGGTTAAGGGCCCCCAGTGTTCCCGGCGTGCATTTTGGCCTTTGTGTTTCTGAACTCACATATTGTTCTGCTGCTAACAAAATCCCATTTTGTTGAGTCTACAGGAAGGCAAAATACTTCTCTGTGTGATAGAAAGCCTGCTGGTATCAATCAAGTGTCTGCATATTCAAAGGTTAATGTGTCACCCTCCTGATCACTCACTCGGATCTACTACAGCTATACTACATATATATTAAGGGGTTACACTTGGCATTATGCCTACTTTGCTTACAAGTGTTACACAAATATGATTTTAAACACATTTGATAGTTGCTCCCAGACTAATATTAACTGGTAAGTGCCACTAGTGACTAAAAGTGTCAACACAATCATAAAGGGATAGTTCCCACACTCCACAGTCAATAAGAAGGCTCTTTTGATTCCAGCAGCTATATGTTTTTCAAGCCTCTTCAGCTACAGTTTTGAATTACACACCTCATAAAAGTTGCTGATAACTCCTTATTAAAGACAAAAAAGATAGGCACAAAACTAAAGTACAGTATATTATTTTGTTTCAATGCACTGTGGGCAAGCCCCATCATTATTTACAAGAAAAAGATGTCTAAATGGATGTATGATCAAGCTTAGGAAAGAATTATTTAAAAATAAAATGCACAGGTAAAAATCACAGTGAAGTGTTGAGATGAATTTTAAATTAAAGAAGAAATAAGTGCTTTATTAGCAGCTAAAGCTCAAATCCTAATGCACGCTCCGTCTTCCCTGAAGCATCAAGGCTCTAGATCATTGGTTTCCACCAAAAGCAGCCAGTTATTCAACATATTCCCTGGGAAGACAAGTTATATTCAGCTCTGATTATTTGAAATCCAGTGTTCAAGGACTGCAGAAGCTTTTTCAAGTGACAAGCTCATATTTTACTGCCAGGAGCATCACAGGGATATATATCCTCCAGAAATTGTTACATCTGTCAATTAAAAAGAGAGAGCAGAATATCAAGTCAGCTAAGCAAGTTAGATGACCTCAGTTTTGTAATTTAGAGAATACACTCTTCCAAAAAACCTGACTATGGCTTTGTACTTTGTCACTGAAGCCTACTATGGGTTTTTACTATGCTGCTTTTCAGGGTATGTGATTCTACGTTGCAAGTTTTACAGCAGCAGGAAAGAGTAAGCAGCAGCAGTAACTACCATGGCTTAGACTGGCTCA
The DNA here is from genome assembly GCA_013396995.1 of Dicaeum eximium. NCBI lineage: Eukaryota > Metazoa > Chordata > Aves > Passeriformes > Dicaeidae > Dicaeum > Dicaeum eximium. The sequence goes on along the minus strand of VWZP01000042.1, from coordinate 497,231 downwards.
ATTTTTAACTGTTTTCTTCATGCAAATAGGCTCCAAAGATATGCAGGAAAGGTATTGTATTAATGAAGAAATTCTGGATGCCTAAAGGAAATATTTCCATTTACCAGATAGTTGTAGTTGCTATGATACAGTCAGTTTGCATATGATGCCAATTTACAGGCAGCTGCAAATCTTAAAGATTATGTTGAATTTAAATACCTTGGAGAACAGCTTTCTTCCTCTCTCCACACTGCTGTGTACAACTGCTGCAATATTCTGGGAAGCTAGTAAGTAATCACAGCAATTTATCATACCTAAGATGTTTATCACAATACTGTACCTGTATCTGTTCTGCTGAAAAGTGAGGCTGTCAACAGATTGAATTAAGTGTATTTTCCTGTCCTGGGCTGTTAAATCCCTCAATCAAGTTTTTGTTACAGTCATCTAGGCTAAGGGTATCACTGGACATCTTGGAGTAGGTAGCTTGGCCTGTGAAATCCAAGAGGTCTTCAAGAGCCTTGGAATTACTTGTCCCATTTTGGTCCAAAGAAACACCTGGCATGAGTTCATTCATGGGTGAATATTCAGGGATAGAGATAAGTTCTTCTTTTGAAACCGGGCTATATGAAAGATAAAGGAAGAAAGACACAGAATAAGGGGTGTATAACTTTTCATTAAGCAACAATCAAATTAAACCTCTGACTGTTCAGAAACTACCACTCATCTTAAGGCAGCTGCAGCAAGCTTTTACCTAGAGAATGTCCTAATCCAAAGAAAAAAGATATTGCTCTGCTCAGGATAGAAGGTCATACCTAATCTAATCCCTTAATGATGAAGGTTTGTGGTATCTGTGTGACATGAGCACTCAGCTCCTAAACCCATGTCTGACAGTTTACTGAACTGAGTTTACTGATCATTATTTCAGTCCCTGCACCATTCCTTTACCTAAATGTTTACTTTATCTTTTACATTACTGTCCTGATCCTGCAAACACTTACTTAAAGCACATACATTTCAAAGCTTAAATAAAAAGTTATTTCTTACGATGTTAGGATATACTTCAGACATAGAAATCCCATAATTAAACTTAAAAAACGCTGCAACCAGCTGCTTTACTGAGACTAGCAAGGCTAGTGCATTTTAGTTTGGAGAGAAGGCAGAGGAAAGCTTTCACAGACATTTCTAAGACCATGATGTGGTGGTGGATGAGTTGAGGGCAAAACTATCATGCATGAAATCCTACAGCACAAAATGTAAGGGGTGTCCAATGCCACCAATAAGAAACTGGGTTTAACAGGGATGAAAGAACATAATGTACCAGTGAGACTGTACTGTAAAGACTGCTTCCAGGTGAGGTCCTACACACCAACAGCTGGTAAAAAGAAAAGAGTTGTATAAACTCATGGGCAACACATCAACCAGTGGCCACTCAAAAGGCCAAGGCAGACTTGCACCCTCAGTATCCCTAAGGCTACACTTCAGTGATCTTGGATTGCAGGAAGTGGTAGGCTCAGGTGCTCTCCCTCACTAGTTTTTCTTATTGATACTCTCTGAGACCAAAGAATGAGCTACACAATCTTCTGGTTGGTCGAGCAGGGCATTTTCTATATATTTATGCATATTTGCTGGAAATACTGAAACTATGAGAGGTTCAACTGACTTACTGATTAAGGGAGAACAGTGTAAAAATTTCATGTTTAAACATCAGACCTAGCTTGACTTAGCAACTTTAAATTAACTGCCTATATATATAAATTTGTAAATAAAAAAACCTTAAATTAAAAATCCTTCTTTTCTGCATGTTCTTCCATCAAAATGTGAGAATATCTAAAACCACAAAGTTATTTCTTGATTTACATACATTTCTACTTGTTAAGTACTTAAAATTCCAAATCCATTATTTTATTTATTCTGTTTGTATGGAGGCAGAAATGCTCATGAATCACAGCTGTGGAGCCAAATTAAAAAATAGTGACATCAGAATAATATCTACAGCAGCTGCTTTCACAAAACTTTCTGAAAGGTTTGGGCAAACTTGCATGGAATCTGTAAGTAAGGACTGGGGAAGGGTTTCAGGGTTCCCTCCCCCAAATATGTGAGATGAGAGTGAGTAATGAGATGGGGTTGTGTGGCTCTTGTGTCAAACACCCAGGAGCATCCTGGCAGGAGCAGAACACACCAGTGCACACCCAGCTGCCACCGTGGGGGGACATGAGAAGGAAAGTAGTAAAGTATTAACAAACAAAACCCAAAATCCTGGGTCTCATATGAATTCCACAACGCTGTAGGTAGATCCAGTCTGTACCTCACATCCATGGACTGAACCTCATCTGCTGAATCTTCCATGCTGTTAGATTTCCCATCAACAGCTTCCAGCTGAATAAGTCCTGAAACTGGCTTCAGTCCATTAGCAACTACATCTTGGGAAGGGATTACAGAAGCAGCATTTTCCAAACTTTTATTTTTCAGGCAGGTTGCCAATCCATTGATCTCTATAAAAGAAAGTTAGAAATTATGACAGTAGAAACTTTGTTATTTAAATAGTTTTAGGTTATAGATTGAGTAGAAAGGAAGACTGACAATGCAATAGACTTGGTTTAATCCATGACTCATCAAACTATACTGTCATTCCTCTGTTTTACTCCAAAACTGCCCTTTATGCTACATCTTTTAAATCTGAGCAAAAAGGAAGAAAATGTTCTATCTTTTATGTCATGTACTAAAAACCTTAGCCTGGGGAAATAAACAAAATATAAATCAATGTCAGATACGTATATTTTATTTAAAAATCCTTTAAATACATTTTTAATGAAGCCAAATAAAATGTAAGATTTAGAGTCATACTATAAAAAGCTTGGTTGTGTGCAAAAGTTTTCTACTTACAAAATTTGAAGGTAAGTTGCAGCAATCAAACATTGTCAGATTAGAACTTTTCTTTTACAAAAAGGCTACATCAGGTACTAAAATGGAGGAGAAAGTTTATTCTGCTTTTGCTTAAGTGGCAAAGCAAAGCTGTCTCCAGTTTCTAACATTTGTCACTGATGCAAATGTAGCTGTTCTTTTTGAGATGAAAGCAAAGAACTTATGATAAGACACAGTGCTCTGCCTCACATCAAAAAAATCTGAACAGATTCAACTGTGAAAATAGGTCAGAAAAATACGGCAATTTTTACCTGGCTGGTCGAGAACAAGGGCCTTTGGTTGCTTTTCCACATTTAAAGTTGATGGGATCTCCAGTTTTGGCTCTTCCTTCTGAAATCAAGTAATGACTCAGCTGTGTTAGAGGGAGGACTGTAACCTTCATGGAACCAATTGGACTCAAAACTTGCGAGACTGCCCAGGGCCACAGGGTGACCATCAACAGCAAGACAGGACTTTTTTGCCTTTTTCAGTTAGGCACAGCATTTTTTTTTTTAAATTAAAAAAGAAAACATTCTCTGAAAGTAATTGAACAAACAGTTTCCTTGGTAGATTAGAAATGAAAACCTTACTGTCACTTCTTAGCTGGACATGACTGCCTTCTTTTCAATCCCACATTCCTGACAGGTGTAACAAGGAGAGCTCAGTAACTGATTTTCTGGCTGGTGCAAAGCAGGAACACACATCAACAGCAGCGAACACTGCAGCTCCAGCATGCAGGAATGGGCTGCTGCCCCTTGCTAGGTAGTGAGGGGGACAATTATCCTACCTGCAAAGGCTGCATAAAAGCTGTGTCTCTGTAGCAGTGGCTGTGACACAGCAACAGTCAATCTCAGTTTGAAATGCATCTAAAATTTGGGTCTAGAATGTACCTAAGTACACTTACTAACAGGGAACTACCTTAGAATTTAATTTCCACATATGATAATAAAACAAAAAAAAAAATCTGCAACCACATACTGTTTCCTACCTTTATTTCTGGGGTTTCACTCTTCCTTGTTCTCTTCATTATTTCATCTATTCTCTATAAATCAAAATAAATTTCAGGATGAGAAGGCAGACAAAATATGTAATACAAGAGAAAGGGGGAAAAAAGAGAAAGAATTTTTTCTTTACTGTCATGACATCCTCTCTGCCTGTCTTGGAAAAGGGAGAACAAATAAGAAAAATAAAAAAAATTAAAGATAGAAAACATCTTGCAGCTGGCTTTAACCTATCAGATCTTACAGAACATGACTTTCTAAGCAGATGCACTTTAGAAACAAGTATTTTAATACCAGGTATTTGCAGCTATGAGTTATGCTCAGTTCTGGAACAAGACATTTGTTTAAAACCAACAGTGGGTATTTTAATCTAGTTGTTTTTCCAACTATTTCCAAATAGTTCCTTTAAAAATAGTTAGCTTTTTTGGAAAAGAAGAGCAAAATGAAATATCTGAAGTTATTCTTGCTAGAAATGTGTAAGGCATTATCCTAAAATACTTTTGTTTTCCTTCTTTCTTCATTAAAAAGGAAATGTTATTTGAGATGTAAAACATTTTGGTTTGATATTCTAATCTGCAACTGTACCATGCCTCCAGTTCAATGGTGAACAGTTTAAAACATATTGGAATAACAAATATGGATAGATGACCTTTTGTAACTGGACAGGGGTTTGCAGCTGTTCTCTTTCCTTCCACACAGCTGTAAACAAAGCTAATTTATGCAGCTTCAGCCATTTCTGTGCGCAGCAGTGGCCAGACAATCCTGCTCCTCTACATAATGCAACCAGAGACAGCCAGGTGGGGAAAAAGCTGTTTGTTAATCACAAACTTTCTCAATTAATAACACAGAGCTTTTGTTGAGTAAGTTTTAAACAAAGTCACTCATGTTTCTCAGTAGTTACTGATGTCCTGGGTTGGGCAGTAATTGGCATTTGCCTTGGCATGCCACTCCTTGTTTGTCTCAGGCATTTAACTTTTCAGGTAGAGCCTGGCTCTGTGTTTGCTCAGTGCCTAGTAGAAAGTCATTTGTCTCAGGCAATTCCACTTTCTTAGAAATTTTCATGTCCATGTTCCCCTAACAGGCAAGTAACAAATACTAAATTTGGCATAGCTATTCACCTCTAATCCCTCCAGATTATTGTTATTAGATACTATTGGGTGCTTCCTGGGTTATGTATTTAAACAAGAAGTGCAATAATTATCCTGAGATGCAAATACCCACCTTCTTCCGCTCCAGCCTTTCTTGCTCAATTTGTTGCATGATTTGTTCCCTTTCAAGACGAAGCTGTTCAGCTGCCTCACGGGCTTTGATTTCTGCTTCTTCCTTCTAATCAAAATGTGTAAAATATGTTAGGGCCATTATTTATTTCAGGCAGACTACCAAATATTAAGAAGTATTTTTTTACATGCATAAAAATTTCACATTTCTGTTTGAGATGATACCTGTTTCTCAAGTTTGGCTTGGAGCTCTTTTTCTTGCTTTTCCTTTAGCATTTGTTCTTCTTCAGCTCTTCTCCTGGCTTCCTCTTCTGCCTTTTTTCTAGCTGCCTCTTCTTCACGTTTTCTTTCCTCCTCCTTCTTACAAGCTTCTTCCTCCAGACGAAGTCTTTCTTCTTCTGCCTTTCTTTTCTGCTCTTCTCTTTCAAGCCTGCAAAAAAATGTAACAGAAGGTTTAAAAGGCTTCATCTTGTTTATCATGAATCCTATTGTATGTACATCAGTAACTAATAACACATACATCAGCACATATTTTAATAGAAGATGCCAGGATACAGTGAAGACATTGAGCACATGCTCAAAACTCAGGTTGCTATCAAGTTTTTCCTCCAATCTTACTTTTAATGCCTGAAATATTTCACAGAATTTATAATTTCCATTGAAAAAACATATGTGATCAAAGAAAAAATTCTGTTCTAATTTCAATTAGAGTGTCAATAATAAAATTATTAGTTTCAAGAACAAAGACAATCCTCTTCCCCTGTACTTGACACACAGAATGTTGGTATCTATAAACAAGCAAGTTCTTTTATCCTTTGCTTCATCTGAAGATAAACAGATGGGATGAATAGCAGCAAATTCCACAAAACACTGGAAGTGCAATAATTAAGTGGAATACTGGGTCTAAAGTCCACCTGTGTTGTTCCCTGGCCCACTGAGGGACGTCATGCTCCTTAAGAATTGTTCTGTAAGTGATCATTCTATCAGGGCCAAAATGGCAGGAGCTGGTCATTCCACTCCCACCCCACCCACTGTGTTTTTAGTAAGAAAACCCCAAGTTGAATCTAGACATGCAGAATTAGTGATTTACAATTAGGAGGTTGAAGGAAGTGCATGGTTTGCTGACACTTGCAACCAGCATCCCATGTGGACAACCACCAAAAGGCTGTTCCCAGAACAGAGCCAGAACTTCACTGCTCAGACAGCAACCTTCATTCTGCCCACACTCAGAGCCCTCAGTGCCTGCAGCAGAGTTGGGCAGGAAGATGAACTTCAGGTCAAATATGAATGATTCAAGCTTTGCCGTTTAATGCATATCCTGCTGCTGCAAGACTGTTTCTGCTACGTGATCTAGCTCATTTAAAGCCACCTCAAAGATTTTTTTGCATTGTAAAATACTTCAGGTATGTCCAGACTGCAGCGTGCAGTACACTTCAGCATGGACATGCCGGAAGTATTTGGAAAAGTAATCGTTTATTCAGGGTTCTTGAAGACCAAATTATTATTTTTAAACTTCACTAATCACAGAGACTGCAAAAGACACTAATGAAATATGAGTCTGAAATTAAAGAAATTAACAAATACATATAAACTCCCACTTGATTCCAAAACTAGCACAGTTTCAAGCATCTTCAGTGATACAGGTCAAATCACTAGGTAGTAATATTCACAAAGCAACAAGAGAGACCTTTCTCGTTCTTCTCTTTCCTGTCTCTCCCTTTCCTCTTGTTCTTTTTGCAGGCGGGCCTGTCGTCTTTTTTCAGCTAGAATTTTTGTAGCTTCTTCTGCATCACTTGTTCCTGCTGTGATCTTCCCTAGGAGAAGACAACCAAGGGTGGAAAGTCAGGCAGGGAACAAAGACAGTGCTCAGCAATTCCAGGTTTGTACAGAGGCTGAAATGGGCTGGTTCAGAGTAGTAAGACACCTCTTAAAAAGCACATTTCAGCATTTTCAGCAGAGAGAAGATGGAATAGATAAGGGCATCCCTGGATGTCAGCATTTTCACATCTTCATTAACAAGTGCTTTTGGTACTTTAGTGAAAACTGTGTATTCGCAGGTTCCAGTATATATTTTTACACATTATCATAAGCCTGTGACTGAGCAGCTTCATGAAAAGAACAGCTCATCACCATTCAAACGTCTCAGGGACCCATCATACCTGCACTAACATCTTGCACTAAGGCTCACCTTCACTGTTCTCAGCCTTTCCAGCAGAAGGCACTTGCTTCTCAGGAGCCACCTGGCCCACGTCATCCGTGCGTGCTCCCGGGGACTTCAGGTGACTGACATTTTCTTTTTCCTTGTCTGCTTTCTTTTTAGGTGTTTCCTGGCTGAGATTGGAAGTGGCACGATGCTTCACAGGAGAAGCTGGATATTGTTTGGTGTTTTTAGGAGACTGAGGATAAGTCTTTGCTACTGTCCTGATGAGGGAAAACAAAAATCAAGCAAGGCCAGATGTTACACAGCATGGAATTAAACTCCATCTTCACATTTCTCATTCTTTCTTGCCTCTGGCTACAGAGGAGTATCAGCTGTTTTGCACAATACTGAAAAGAACCACCTGGATGCAATGGAACTGACATGGAAGTGCACACAATTACAGAAAATTCTCATTAAAATAAACCAATAACACTGTCTAAGGTCTAGGTGAGAGATAGGAAACTGTGGACTAGCTAAACCAATGATTTTAGTAATGACCATTTCAAAAGAATTCTGTCAACTTTACTGTTTCTACAGTCCTTCTCAACATAAACCAAAGCTATGTCTGCTCTCTGTCTGTAAAATAATGAGTGTGCTGCTTTCATCTGAATACCACTTTGCCAACCATGGCCTTTTTCTAATAGCATCTGATTTTCCAAAAAAGCACCAAATACCAGTATATACAAAGGTAAGGCTGGGTACTACAGAAAGAGACAGAACTAATCAAACCATTATATTGTCAGCAACACTGTTTGAGTTAGTGCTTTTTTCAGCACCAACACAACAGACTCCAGACTCAGCCCCTGCAGCCTTTCACAAGCTGCACTGGTGGTGATGGCAATGCACAGCAGCAATGCAGCCCACTGCTGATCTGACTGTTGCACACTTCAGGTGAAGTGATAACCCTGAAGTCAGTTCTGGGGAAGTGCAAGGGCAAAGATACCTGATATTCACTGAAAACAGGTGCACATAAAGAGAACAGATTACCAGGAAACATAAAACTACACACAAACATCATTCATTATTTATGTAACACCAGTTACTAGCACTTGTAACGTTAAGAAAGGCTGGGATGTGTGACTAAGTAGTGTAAGAATAAAGAGATTACAATCTTAAAATAATGATTTATGTGGGTCCCATTAGAATAAATTATCTTACATTAAAGAGAACATTACACATGTATTTCTAACCTTCTTCCTGGATGTGCAATTATGATATAAATGTATTATCCCTTATCACTTTTTTCATCTTCACAATATGGAGTTTCATATATCATAACATGCTTTCTGGACTATACACTCATTCTGGCAGACCACAAGCATGAAAAACATGAACAACAGCTGAAAATTAATGGACTGGAGTGACAAGTTTTGTATAGATCTAACTATAGTATTGTGTGGTCAGAGACTTATAACCAGAACAGCATTTCCATTACAAAGCAGACAAGAAAAATAAGACATCTTTCAACTCCTCCCCAAACTCATGAATTCTGTAGAAAAAAGGGTTCTTTTCTACCAATTAGATTACATTTGAAAGAGATTGAGACATTAGAATACAAGGACCTCAGTCAGAGCTGCCTGGTTTGTGGAGAGGAAAACACTGCAGAGTATTGCACCATCCCTATTTTCTTACTCCCACTGAAGAGCCACCACAGACTCCAAAAGCCCTCAGGCTGCAGGAACAGTAGCAACCAACCAAATTTGAAGTTCAACTCAGGTACCCTCTGCCTGCAGGCCCAGGAGCTCCCTGTCAGCTCAGGTCCTCGCCCCTGGTCCTTGGCTGAGCTCAGCTGTAGGTAAGCCTGTTCTTCTTGGCTTCCTAACCTGCTGATCCTGACATGATGCCCTGGCTTGTCCTTGGACTTGCCTCAGTAAGGCCTTTGTTGGCTGTCACTGGGCCCTGGTCACTTCTTTTGCCTGCTAGGGGATGGGGTGCTGTGGGCAAGGTCCCTGTCCTTGTCTGTCCTGCTGCCACCCACGACTCCTGCTGTTCCATGACAGAAGCAGGCTTTGGAAGATGTGAACAGGCAAGCCTGATTCCAGTTCTTGAAAAAAACAGCAATAGGAGAAGCCAATGAGTTTAGTTGCATTGACCAAATCTGGTTTTAGCTTTGTCTTTAGATTCCCCTCTAGGATATAGATGGATTTCCAGGTCCTTCTGAAAGCAAAGGTAGATTTCAAGGCCCCACCTACATGTGTGTATCTCACATGTGCCTCATCACTGCAGTAATTTCCAACTGCATTTCATAAAAATCTAATTGGTAAATAAAGAGAAAACATTTTTCTCATGTTTTCCTGCAGCACAGAGTGCTTCTTGCTAATTAGACACTTCTTCAAAGCAGAGTCCCTTCCCGCTGTCTTTGGTTCACATTTCCAACTTTACCACACGTTCTTTGCAATGCTTTTGATTTAAGCTGTTGTGACAGAAGGAGCAAAACAGCCTAATAACAAAGGCTGAGTCATTGTCAGTATTAGGACAGAAGTAATTGTTCTCTAATAAACACATGACAATCAAAGAGGAGGGTAGGAAGGACTCTAGTCATGAGAGCCACATATCTTGCACTGCATAGGCATTAGAGCAGACTGGTTGTACAACTCAGCTGGTGGATTAGAAACATGTGCTGAAAGAATTATTTAGCTACTGCATCTTTGAACTTTTAGACCTACAGTAATTTTTTTTTTACCAAACTGCTACAGGCTCTTAGACCAGAACAACAAGAAAACAGTAGAGTTTCATATCAAGTAGCTAAAAGTGAGAAAAATAGAAAAGACTGATTACTGCAAGGATGGCAATAGCGCAGTGTGTGGAGTGCAAAGCTGAGAAAGTCCACCAGGAATATTTTTTCAGAAATTTTATATCATTTACTGGATGCCAGTAGAAAGTATTAAATCAACATTGTTTTCCCCCTTATATTTAAAACATATTCTCAACTTAGAATCTTTAGCATTCCTTGACACAGGCAGAATTGTTACCAGAAAGAACACTCCTTCTAAACAGTATTTAAGTTACGTTGCTTTACACCAGAAAGAGCCAAACTTGATTGAGAAGGCAGAAAAATGAAATTATTAAGAAAAAAAATTAGAATCACTTGTATAGGAGTCTGATTAGGTTTAAACCATGATAAGAGAGTAGGAAACACAGAATTATGCCTGATAAGGATTAGAGAATTAAGATGACAAATCACTAAAATCCAAGAAGTAGTAGCATGTCAGTTGTCAGACAGCTTACTCACTCTCAGTAACTGGATTGTAACAGAGGAATACAGAAGCACCTTCCCCTCTCCAAGAAGACATCAGTTTTCTCACCTAACTGCCCTGAGCTGACATGGGGGCAGCAGCATGAAAGAAGCTGCCCCCTACATGCTCTGCTAGAACATCTAATCAGGTGTGAGGATCCAAAGATTCCTAATTACAAGGGCTCCTATTTAATTACAAAAGGGATAGTTCATTCTGCAGAACAAGTCTCAGGAAGAGCATGTGAGCTTACTTTTGCTAATCAGAGAAAATAAAGCACATGCAGCACACCAATCAGAGGTCACACCCAGCTCAGCAGTGCAGGTAACAGCATGCTCTCCTGAAAAGCCAGCTACATGGCAGGGCACTGGTTACAGCTGTTCACAAGGCTGACTGTAAATCAGAAATCTTCAGCAATGCCAGAGCTCCATTATTTTTCCCCTTTCTCCCCATTAATTTAACAAAAACTCTGCTGAAACCACACCAAGAACTTCCATATTCTCAAGGCTGCTTTTTGACATTGCTCTGATGACAAGCTATTTCTGGGTTCCAACATTTTTGCTCTTTTTGTGACACTTTCTCAAAAGCAGTTTTCTTTCACTCTTAGCTTTGATCTTTTGTAGCCAAAGAGAGATTAATTTTTCTTTTACATTTCTTAAAAGAGAAGAAACTCAGCATAGGTCTGTAGAATAGTTTTTTGAATAGCTGCATTAAAACAGATGTTTCAGAATGGTGAACTGGCCCATTATCTAGCTAACTGTTGAAACATCCCTCAAAATACTCCTGATCCAGCATTCTACCCATTATTTTTATCTTTCCAAGTCAAAACAAAAACCAAGAGTAGTAAATGTAGCACATATGAAATAAAATCTAAAATGGGTCACTGCAGAACATAGAAGCTACTTCTGTGGGGAATTCCCCACACGCAGACACCTTTCCAATAACTAATTTTTAAACATTTTATGAGTTTGGGGGGCACTTGTTTTGTACTGCTCTATGTTCATATTCCATCAGTATTCTGCAATTTGGCTGAGCATGCACATTTATGACACCCAAGTGTTTTCCCCAGGCTACAGGGGGCTGTCACCCAAGGGGTTCAGTTAATAAAACCATGAGCAAAGGACAATGATCAGCCTGGGATCTGGAAAGGTAACATGAACCACCACCCATCAGCAGCACCACTCATCAGTCACCCTTCCCTTCCCTCCCACCCCCCCTTTCTCCTTCTCTCATGAGGTTATGCTTTGGCAAAAGAATGTGACACAGGCTTGTCAGAGCTTTCAATTTTTATTCACTGCCTTATGCTATGGTTCATCTGAAGACACTTAAAACTAAATCCTGCTTCCTTGATTCAGTCAGGTGCCATTGATTTATTTAGGGACTATTTACCCAAAGACATGTGAAGGACACAGGCTTTATTGCCTTTCTGTTCTATAAGAAAGCATACTTACCTATTCTCTGAGGGATACTGCAAGAATAAACTGATTAATGTATAGATCTTCAAAGATAAAGCATAAAACAAAAAATTACCCAAACCCCTCATCCTGTTATTATTGATCTTGTGAAAGACCTGAAGAAAATTATTACTTTACACTATCAGTATCCAACAGCAATTGAAAAAAACTGAAGACAATTCCTCAATTATTCAAACTATCTCATCCATCAACTTTCATCTTATTCAGCTGATCCACATTAAGATTCAAAATATTAGTTTTGGATTTCTTCCTGTGACATTTCTTGATCTATTTACTTTTCCAAATAACATCAAGTTTTGAATTCCTTCCCCGCTTTTAATTGTTGTTCAGCATATTTTTATTTTTTCCCCTTTTCTCCTTTTTACATCTACATCTGTTCACTCATCTCAGATATTATGCTTTTGGGATGACCTTTTTTGCTTTCTCAGTAAAATTTGCCCATTCAAAACATTAGTATTTTATTTATGTAATTACTGCAATGCTCTTCTGCCATTTATCACTGTGTCTTTTTAGGGTGAAGTTTTATTGTCTTGATCCTGTTTCAGTTACTTTACCATGATTAAAAGAGCTTTTTATTTAATAAATAATGAAATAACATATTAAGAAGACATTACTGCCACTCAGAAACCAAGATGACAACTGTGAAGAACAAGTAACTAAAACAATAGTAAGAAAACTTGAATGCCAATCACATATTCTTAAGAAAATAAATGCATACAGCTATCTGTCATGTAAATCACTGGCCATACTTGATGCTTTCCTCAACAGCTTTAGAGGTTAAGGTACTATGCAAGTCCACTAACTACTAATGCTTTATAATATGTATTCTTATTTCTTCCAGGGTATTTTTTCAGTCATAGAGTGTGCTAGAAGGAGAAAGATTAAACGTGTAGAAGATCGTTAGGTTTGCAAGGAGAATGAGTATTTGTATGCATATTTAGTCAGACTAAAATTATACTTAAATGTCAGATAATGATCTTGCTGGTCACTGGATGTCAATACAGGCAGTAAGGCTTTTGGAACCTGCCTTTAGATTGTATAATCTTATCTCCTCAATGAAAATTAACAGTGGAATTTGAGCTCTATGAGAAAACACATATATTATCACTATTATAATCCATATATAATAATACAATATGGTCACTACTGCACTTTTTTATTTTAGAATTATGAGGGGAAGTTTGGAAAGTGCTGAAGCAGAACTCTCTTTCTGCAATCAGTAATAAATATGGATTTAAACTCTATTTACTGTATCTCTCATAAGGTCAAGACGGGTGTTCTAATTGGGCCATGTTAAGATTAAATGCTTGGTAATACATTTCTAGCCATGGTCTGAATAAGATTCCCTTGAGAAAGAGAAGGAGGGGAAAAAAAAAGGGATCACTACTGTGGCTCACAATCACAGAGAAATCCACCAGTAGGCTTCTTAATTCCTCCATGCAGCATCTGTTTTTTCTTCTAAAAAGAGTATTCCTTATAGACATGAAAGCATTTTACTGTAAAAAGGTTATCGTAATTTGCACCTCTGGGAGAAAATTCTCCATAATTTCCTAATCTTTTAGGGAAATTAGTGCTACAAATTCAGACTGGGCATACCTTTTTCATGAAGCACTAAAGAGCTGTCTCCCAAGAACTTTTTCTTTTAACCACTGGATGTTTCTCTGATGTCTACACTAACCTTTGTCTGCCCAGCAAAAAGGCACTTGATTCTCAGGTAATTAATTTCCCCCTAATCATTATGCTTAACTAAATGTGTCTCTTGGTGGGTCTCTTGGTTTGTCTCTCCTACTGGCTGAACAAACTGAAAAATGCATTCTGAGCAGGGAATATCAGTACTTTCAGAATAATATACAGTCTTAGAGCTCAAACATTTTTTTAACTTTACACTGCAGAGTGCCACTAGACAATGATCTGCTCAAAACTGTAGTAAGAAAGCTGACTGTCATTAACATTGCATTTCATTCAATTTTTCACAAAATGGATGTGGTTCATACCACAGAATCCGATGACATTACACATACATAATATTGGAAGTTTGAGAATTTGTATGTATATTTGTTTGTATTATAAACAAACCAAGAAGTGCAGTGTTCCAGTTACATGCAAGGGGATGCCTAAACCAGAAAGAATGCTGAGAGTCAGATGGTTTCCTTATGCTCTCTAACATCAGATTCACACACACAAAATGATCCCCCACTAAAGGGCTATGCGCTCAGAGCTGAAACAGAAAAGGAACACCAGCTGGTTTTTCAGGCAGAAAAAATTTGTCAGAAAGGGGATCATCAAGACTGGTTCAAAATATGGCCAGCTTCAGATTTAAAAAGATAAATAAACAACACAATTTTCAATATAGAAGTGGCACCCACAGAGTCTAGGGGGAAAAACCCAAACCAATCAACCAGCCAAATAAATTAGACAAGTACTGTAGACCAGGACTACTTTAGCATACTCCTAGATTAGAGCCAGACTTAATAATCCATTCTAAGAAACCTGGAGACCCATTTGCTTAGACCTGAGTTTCAAGCTGTGCTACACATAATACAGTTTCCCACAAAAGACAATCAAGAAAAGCAAGTCAGTTGCCAGTAAGCCCAGGTATGCTATAGATCCATAGTTCTGCATTTAAAAAAAAAAAACATTAACAAAACCACAGAGGTCTCCAAATGAGCGAAGGTTAAAACTAATGGTTTAGATGACACATAGTTAAGTGTATTTATGGCACCATAAATGGTCATGCCAACAGTAGGAAATGCATATATTAAATGCTGGAAATTCTAGTTAGTATTCATGATGAGTCCGTTTCTTCACATTAGGCAGTTTCTTCAAAATCAAACAAAAAAAAAGCATATTTAAAAATAAATGTCAAGTAAAATTTCATATGAATAATGAAATGCACTGTAGTCTCAAGACTGAGGAAAGGTAGAGAGAACTGTCTCTAGTGGGTACTAAGACAATATTACAGATATCAGATTTGTCATCTACACCTCTCCTCTCACCCATCTGTATATATGTGTGTATGTATAAGTAAAATTAACTAGATTTTATACAACACTTCAAAGGAAGCTCCTCAAGAATCTATGCCTTATTTACAAGTAATGAGCAGTTCATAGGATATTAGTCTACTAATAAGAAAGGCATACTTAGGTGTTGCAGGTGATGCAGATCTTCTGGACATGGCAGCAGGAGAATCAGACCTTCTCAGAGGAGATCCCATACCAGATGATGAACCAGGTGTTGCAGGTCGCTTCTCCTTCTTTATCTTCTCAGTCTAGAAGCACAGCTCATTTTAATTGCCATAATGAGGCTCAAGAAATCAAAAATGCTTTTGATTGTTTTATTAGCAAGATGGCACATAAAGAGATTTATGTAGCACACTTGTAAAAGCTTTTTAAACAGCAGCTCACAGCTGAGGTTTTTGTTTTACATAGACATAGATAAGCAGGAGCTCTTGGGAGGGGTGGTGGCACTGGGTGGGATCTTCAAAATCATCCATATGTCCCTGCTTAGACACGATCAGCAGTGCAAACAGACATCCCACAGAAATGTTGCTGCATGTAACACTGAATCACACCTAAGACTGACACTACACAAATCTTTACTCCCAGCTTTGGTTCTCTCACTTGCAGCTAATTTAGATTGCATGAATCCCCCATCACTAAATATTACAAGATACAGGACCTTATGTGAATATTATAGCCCTAACATAGAATTTTTTTTAAGCATGCCTTAAACTGTGTAGTCAGCGAAGGTGCAACTTGCCTTTTCTTTTCTGGAAACTACGGTGGATCGATAATGCATCTTTGAAGCAAACAACATTTAAAATGTCCACAGAAAGTTAAAGCAATTGGTATAAAACAGAGGCATTATCAATACACTTGGGGAGTTTCTGAAATATATGAAGCTTGCTCATTAACCAGCAAGACTGGATAGTCATATTCAGGGGGGAACTCTATTTGTCATCCCCATTCCCAGAAGTTACAAGCAAGTCCAAAAGCACACACTTCAGTGCCTCAGTACTCTGAAAACAGCAATGTTGGTATTCCAATATCAGCACTTAACACTGACTCCCAGGAGGAAGAAGACATGAAAATGCTCCTTAACCAGAGCACAAAGGCAACAAGAGTTGGCAGGGCTTACTGTTCTACTGCTGTTTCTTATAACAGAGGAACCACTCATTTCTATTCATGTAAAAGGAAAGATAACAAGCAGAAGCTGCATCAGTTTACCCAGCAGTGAAATAAAAACCATTACAAACTCACCTGAGTAACTTCAGCTGCAGGTGCCCCTTTCATGGCATTGGCAGTAGAGGGTGAAGTTGCCTTCTTCCTGTCAGTGCTTCGGGTGGGGGAAGGCTTGTAGGGAGATTTAAGAGGACTAGCTGGTGCTACACGAGGACAGATATGGAATACTAAAGAGTTATAGTACAATAGCAAGAGCAAAAGGGAGCACAGATAGAGGAAGTAAATGAGGGGAGAAAACAGCATACTTTTATGTTATAATGTTCAAAGGTAGTTTTAAGGTATTTTCTAGTGTTTTAAAATATCACATATAATGCACTCAACATGATCCCATGTTTATTAAAAATGTCTCAACTGAAACATTTTATAGGAAAAAAATCTCTAAATATAATAATAATCTCTAAAATATAATACTCTTTCTCATATACCTTTTGAATCACCTGACTAAGACTGTGACTCATTTTTCTTCTAAGAAGTCCAGCTTCCTTTGCATATGATAAAAAGAATAAGCAGATAATGCTACTTGGGTGACTTATGAATGCATGCTGCAAAACAGGAAAGTGACAGAAGCATGGGGAGTTTTGTCTTTTTTAAAGCCTAAACATGCAAAGGCTCCTAAATATATTAATACCTTTCCTAAATAATATTTAATAAAAAAACACCTAACAAAAAAAAAAAAAAAGCCCAGACCTAAACTAAATGTTGCTGTAGGTATTTCAGTCATTGTTATTTAAGGGAGACATTGATTTGAGTGAGACACATGCAGCTTACAGGGCAACTTTTTCTAACTTGCAATATGAACATGATTCTTTAAAATGGGATACTTTACTCCTGATTTTGTTCATATTGCCTTCTAACTGAAAGAAGTTTCTATGAAACTTTCACATACATACAGAACAATCAACAGAGCATATGTTTTATCAATAAGACAGACATTAATTGCAATTAAGTGATAGAGTGTTTCCAATTTTAGTCAGCTAAAATCAGGAGGGATATTGACTTTGAAAAAGCAGTAATTATGCACTAATGTAAAGAAAGTCACACTCCCAAATTTTTATCGGGGGCAGCCCTAATAAAATTTTTATGAAGCCTTTTTGAATGCTTTGAAGTTTAACTGGATTTTTATATTTTTTGACCCACTTTCCAGCCAATTGGCATAAGGTCACTGTATATTAACAAAAACATTCAGAAACCTAAAAGCTGTCTAAGAGAAATATTTTTTACTTCAACTGTTAAAAGAGTTAATTGTGCATCCAGTAACAACCGTTTGCCTGAATACCTTGAATTCAAGTGACATTAATAATGTCTTGCTGTAGAGTCTGAAACTGAGGCTCCTCATTTCTAAGCTTACAGAAAATGCAGCAGCAGAGCAATTTTGACCCCAGCATAATGACAGGAGGCACAGCGTGAGCTCTTGGAAAGGAAGATCCCTCTTCCCTAATCAGCAAGTATGTGACAAATGGGAGATCTCCCTCAACTATTTTGCTGGCAATTACAGACAAAATGTCAATGGCCTCTGAGATTGTTGTTTGTAACCTGTGCTACAGCCTGGTTGCCTTGTGGGGAAATGACAAGAGGATGGTCGTTCACAAAGCTATTCCCAAAATCAACTGCCCTGTTTCAGCTCAATGAAAAAGCAGTTTGCAGAACAAATTGTACCCTTGTCAGACATGCCAGTCTGTTACTTTAAAGATCCTGTGATGAAGAGAGATAAACCTGAGAGTTCACAAACAAAATTGAGTGAGGAAGGAAAAAATTAATCCTTATTGATTTCTTTGATATCAAATACAAAACAGAAAAAAAATGATCCATAGGTGGCCTCAGCAATTCAGCTCAAAATCTTAAGCAGAATGTACTGATCTAATTTTGAGTTGGGTTTTGCTCACTCTTGACAGTAGTTGGTCCCTGAGCAGTAAACAAACTGGGCACTTGCTCAAGTACTGTATGAAAACATTTCTGCTTCCAGTAGAGGCTGTTTTAACATGGAAACAAGGGAAGCAATTTTAGAACCATTCAGTATCAATGTCCCTATGCACTAAATGGAGAAGTAACACATAAGGGAAAGTAGGTTTACTTAGCAATTAATTTTTAAATAGCTTTGCATGAAAAGCACAGATGCAGAACTTAACCAAGATGTGTGAAAACACTCAGCAATAAAATGATCAGTCTTATCATCTAAATAGTTTAATCCTGGAGAAGTGTTTCCTTTTGCACACAGGCATTTGGGTGCGTGCTTTGGGGTGCTTTTTTTGTTTGTTTGTTCTATTAAAAATAAAAAGGGATGTTAAACTTTTTGTCTTGTTTCAGCCAACGCTATGACCAGGTATGGCTTTATAAGCAGAAACTACTCAAAGTCAGACACTTGCCCAAGTACTAGCAGGACTAGAAGTATTATTTTTGTAGATGTTTGCAAAATAATGGTTTTATTAGTCTACCCTTTACACATAGGAATGGTAACTATCATCCCTAAAAGATCAATAATTTCTGGAACGGACACCTTCCTATCAATATTCTGTTTTTTCATATGTGTATGTACACACACACACACACACACATACATATATATAGGTGTCACATACACACAGTCACATGGTTAAAGGCAAAAAGATACTTAATAGATAGAAACTGGAACCCTGGTAAAAATAATTAAGGCTCAATGGTGCACTGGGATTTTTGTTCTACATAGTATTCAGGTATGACAGGGCTGACATTAATAAATCAATCAAAACCCCTGAGAGTTGTCACATCCTTGTCTAAAAACCTGTTTCTTAAATGAATAGATTAATTTTTTCTGATAGTCTGCCCTTTTAATGATTTTGGTTTTTTTCTAAAATAGATATTCAGAATAGCACAGACAAGATAATGTGATTTTCAACGATTTTAAATACACTGCTATCTAAAACAACTTAGTTCATCATTGATTTTGGACTATCCTGTAAACTGTCATTTGTTTCATAGTACTCCATTTCCTCCAGCAGCTACATAAATGCAGCTAAAAACATACCTCAGTGGTTTCAAAGTGAGGAAGTCACATTTTTACCTGGAGTATTGTATTGCTCAGAAAGCATTAATGTACTTCTGCTTCTGGCTAAAGATGACTGTGTGGGAGTCAGCAGTCGAGAAACAATAAAGTTTTCCATTGGACTAAGATGCATGCGGTGAGCTGAAGGATGGGAGCAAATAAAATAAAATTTAAAATGCAAAGAAATAAAACAATGTCACATTAAAATAACTGAAACAAAAAGATGAAATGATTAAATTAAATGACAAAAAATTCTTGAACGTTTTGAGATTTAAAATACTTGAAGATAATTTTCATTCCCTCTGAAAAAAACCTTCTAATTTCTCCACTATTTTATGTTTCCCACTTATACATTACATACAGTAAAGTTAAGATCATATTGTATTTTGTTTTTATTCAGAGGCATGTTCCATTCTGCAAAATGGTGGCTTTCATGACTCAGCACGAAAAAGGTTTGTCTCCTTCCCCAGTAGGAAAGGTAAAACGTTTGGTAGAAGAGTGCAGCTGCTCACTGATGTGCCACCCGTGCTGGGACTGCATTTGAAATCTGCCATCTCACCATGTTACGTAAGTTTTATTTATACAATATGTCTGCATTACTTCCTGCTCCATAAATATAAGTGTCAACTATATAAGACATATTTATAGATGTTCCTATTACATGTATATATAGCCATCTGTCATAATAACCTCAAAGCTTCTGATGAGCTTAAGGAATTCAAAAATGAAAATAAATTTACCTTCTCTTTTTCATTCTAGAAACAAGCCTTCATAATAACTTATTTCAGTAAATATATTTTTTCCCATTAGACTTTAAAAAAAAATGGGGTAAAAGGAAAAAAGCAAACACAAAATAAACCTAAAAAGATCCAAAGAGTTCACAGCGAGGTAAACCCTTCAGTCCTCTTTGCAGTGTTTAGCAACCACTAATCCCTACAAGATGATCATCTTCTGCAGAGTCGCTCAAGGATCAGAGTTTCATGAGAAATTACCAGGCTCTACAACTCTGGTCACCAGATTGAAGTCTCCCAGGTAGCTCATCAGACATATCCCTGCATATGGGACATCCCATATCTACTGCCAGGCCACACCTTGGTTTGCTTGTTTTTCCTTGTTTTGATAGAAGGTCACAAACAGTGCAGCTACAGGAAATTGCTGCAGTCACAGCCTGTACTTACAACCTGCTTTGCTGGAGTATCAAAATTTGGAAAACAATCAGTAAAAATACCATGGCATTTGTTGCTGGACTATCACACACAGCACAGCAGCACAGCAGCACAGCCTTAGGACAGGCGCAGAACCATGTTATTAATACAGAATCTCTTAGGTGTTGGAGTTCCTTTGAGTAACAGACATAAGCAAACCCCAAAACTATATGGAGCAGAAGTGCTTTAAGCAGAAGGAGAGTTTATGCTGGCAGGAGCCCAGCATGTTCACTTGCCTCTGTCGGGGGAATGCGTTATGGCCACTGTGGAGGACGAGAGGCGTTTACTGATTGGCGACTCCATTTGCTTTGGCAGATTCATCGTAGAAGCTGAAAGTTTGTCACATGCTGCAGAGAAATGCATTGAAGACATTTGTATTCACACCACAGTGTTGATCTACTCCAAAAATTAACCTTGCATTTGTACTCATGGCCCTTGCACTGATCATAGCCCTGAACTGGCACGAGATGAGCTCTTGCTGACCACTGAAGACCAGCACAGGTCCTAGGACACATGCTTTGGCATGCAACTTTTCTGCTTCTGAATTTAACATTCCAGTTTCACATTCCAGCCTATTTTTTATACTGACACTGATAAATAATTATGTATCAGGTCTGAACAAGTGAAGCTATTCTGATATAAGACACTCAATGCCAGCACAAGCATAAAGTTACCCAAAGAAAACAAACTGCACACATTACAACTTTGAACTTATCTTCATTCCCCCTCCCCTCTGCCTTCAGTCTCAAAGAGCTGAAGTTCACATCAGACATTACTCTAACAAGAAAATGAAATAACCAACATTTGTGCATGTAGCCTCACTGTTTTAATGACTGAGCTGGTATCAGCCATTTGGCCACCAAGCCATCTTTTTGGGCTTGAGAAGAATTTTAAAAAAAAAGTGCAGGTTTTTTGGTATAGTTTTCTTCTGAAATACTATTTCACAAAATCTGCTTGAGCAAAATACCCATTTTCTACTTTGGGATTTAATCGACTGAATGAAAGAGAAATCTTACTCAACTATTAGTAGAGAGTACTAGTACATGATGATCACTGTAGGATACTCAGAAGCTAAAAGCACAGACGCTTTGTCCCCTACATTTGAATTTTATTTCTTTCAAAATCAAAAATATTTTCAGCTAGAGACACGTATCTGGCCCTAACTCTGCACCTTTTAAGTTACTGCTTTCCCTATTATGTCCATCAAATCATTGCCTTAGTGGAGTTTCCAAGATTTGCCTCCATCTACTACAGTAAACAATGCAATTCACTACATTTGCTTTTTAAAAAAGCAGATATAATGGTGGTATGCTGCAAAACATCAGTTGCACAGGCAAATACCTTTGCACATGAACAATAATCAGTAAAAAAATGGAATCTGTTTGCACAGAAATAACAGTTCTGTGAGATCATAGCCAGAACAATATTTACTGTGAATTCTGGAGGAGTAACAGCCAAGCTTAACTCCTCCTTTGGGGGAGAGAAGGAACCTACTTCTCAAAAGCACAGGCTGTGCTTTCTTTTCAGAACACCAAGTACATTTGCAACCAAGATTAGAAATTCTATATGCAATCCATTTGTAATTTTGGAGAACTCATCTACTTCAGATCCCTTTTATGGGAATAATAATCACAAAAAAAACCAAACCGCAAATAGTACACACACACACAGCACAGCCAAAAACCAGAAAAAAAAATCCAAACCAAACCAAAACAAAAAAAAAAAACCAACCCAAGCCCGAACAATATTGATTGCTTTAAGTCAACCATTTGAGTTTGTTACAAATACCAGCTTGGCCAAAATTCCATTTAGGAAGCTGAAAACATAACATGGCTGTTTATATCAAATTTGCTTTTTTTCAAAATATTGCAGAAGAAGGCCCTTGAGATGGAAAAAGAGGACTGTTTTGATGAAACATGGTCTTCATAACGCATTTTCTTACTGTGCAACTGAAATTTTTCTCAACAGCACCTGTGCACATCCATTAGAACTGTCAAATATATGTGTAATTATACACACACACACAGAGCACCCACAGAATTAACAAAGATGAGAATCTGAGCAGCAGAAGTCTACAGTTACTGAGAAAACCATGAAATGCCTCTACTGTGCTGAAATGTGTGGCATGCACTGCTCCACCATGGCAAAATTAAAATGAAATTAAAAGACACTGGTCTACATCACTAAGGGTAATGCTGTAGAGTACCAGACTGAAATTATAAGAAAAGAGTGGTTAAGAAGAACAAGATCAGTGGATGGATTACAGTGATTAGAACAGTTATAAACGAGACACGATGGTACTGTGATTCTCTGAAATACCATTGAAGGAATCAGCAGGAGCAGTAGAGGTCACAGGGTCTGGAGGAAGGGTGTTGGCAGCTAAACCTAGAACAGGGGGTGGGGTATTTTCTGATTCACCTACACAGCAGAGAAATCAGAGCAAAAAGAGGTGAAAGAAATTACTGAATAAGTTGGGCAGCTGGAATTAAGCACAAACTGCAACACAAAGAAAACTGGTTTATTTCTCAAAGTATAAGAATCTTCTTTCATTATTATATATATTCAATTTCCTGGCTTTTTTAATGACATATCATGAAAACTATGATATGAAACAGTTTGTCTTTTCAAAGTTAAGTATACTTACACAGTATAGTGTATACACAGTAAGTATACTTACTGTTTAAAAGAGTAATGTTTATATTTCATCAACACTCAAACATGGATGTTTTTCCCTATAACATCAGTTTATTCAAACCTGACAAATTCAAATAAATTATATTATTTAAAAGAGAAAACATGCATATTTCTGAAATATAAAAGCAGCACATGACTCATTATGTAATAAAAATAATTTCCTATGAAGCCAAAGCAAAAATAGCAGTAACAGAATGTACATGGGGAAAAAACCCAAACTATTTTAAACTGCACATGCTGCATAGTCATCTAGAAATTCCCATCAGGTTTTTAGAAGTACCAAACAAAAACAAATCATCTTTTGCAAGCCTTAGACAGCATTCAGTCCTTTGGTGAATATTAAATTTGCTAACTGTGTGCAGGGGAAGACAATGTGGAAGAAGCTAACAAGGGACACAGTGCATCAATTTTAATTTTAGCATTTAGCATCCTCCAAATAGATTCTGGTTACTCTATTAAAATGATCTGCATTCCTAAAGTTTGGAGGAACCTGTCTTCACAGAGGGTATTAGGGAGAGGAAGCCCGGCAAGCAATTACAAAGCACTTACTCACGCCCCAAGGCAGTAGACGCTACGGTACCACCCTAACTATAAACCCATCATACTTACTATCTCCACAACCTCATGCATTTTGCACTTCCAGATCTGCAATGCAGGCAGCCTGTTTCACTTACCATCTCTGCCTCCTGAGCCTGCAGCCAATGCTCCTCCCCACGACCATCGCTTCTGCTTCTGTTCCAGCTGCTGGCTGCGTTCGAGGGACCGGCGCATCATGGCTTCTAAACGTTCCTGGTAATTTTGGTACAAACCCAGACACAAATCTCAGTCACTTCTCTGGGGGCTTCCTCCCCCCGCCTTCTGAAACCATGCTAAAAATACACAGTCCCCCTGTTGCTCCACACAAGATGCT
The DNA here is from genome assembly GCA_013396995.1 of Dicaeum eximium. Taxonomy (NCBI): domain Eukaryota; kingdom Metazoa; phylum Chordata; class Aves; order Passeriformes; family Dicaeidae; genus Dicaeum; species Dicaeum eximium. Next base: position 473,156 of record VWZP01000042.1, on the reverse strand, counting down.
TACAGGAGCCTGTTCACAATAAAAGAAAAAGAACTGAATAAAGAAGGTATCGGCATGCTACCTACCTCCAGATATGTGTATCTTTTGTCTGCATGCCACTGAGGTCACTACAGAGGCCTAAGTAAATAACACAGGTTGCATCACTGCCTAGCATCTGCTCCTGCTGGTGAGGCTGCTGCTGCGCTCTGGACTTAATTTGTATAAGAATAATGCTCGACAGGCATTAACTCCTTCTTGTCTATGCAGACATCAGAATTTTTTCCCATCCCTTTCTGAGCACACTTAAATTGCTGCAATGCCAGTGCCTCCACCTAGTCACTCAGATAAATGATCACTTCAAACCCAAAGTAGGTTACTTTGCAGGATGCCCTACTTATTTATTTATTTTTATAAAAATCTCCCTCCTGTCTTCTATTATGTTCCTTAAGTCTAGGCATTTAAAGACCTTCTGATTTTTTTTTCCTCTCTGTGTATTTATTTTAGTGCATGCTTACATCATACTGCTCCAAGATTTACCTTTTTTTCCCCCTGCCATCCCCATGTTCTTCTCCATGAGTTAGGATTTTCACAGGGGGAAGAACAAAACTAATTTTTTCTCTCCCCAAATCTTGCTCTTCCTTTAACTTACAGCTAAGTATGGTCACTTTATTCCCTCTCCATTACCTCTTGACTCTCAAAGACCTTCAGTGAGCTTCATTCCAACCTCCTCCTTCTGCTAGTTTTTCAGTGATTTATTGTTGTGGCAATGATCCCTGCACTTTTTCTTTTCCTCCTTTCAAGCAGATAAAATGTGGTTCTTCCCCACCCACAATTCCATCATCTAACCCCGTCTTCCTTTACTCCTCCCAGTGCCTCATTCGCATCTGGCAACCTCCTCACCCTCACATTTCAGCAGCCCAACCCCTGCTGTGAAAGATAAGTCTACTCTTGCTGCCTCCAGCTCCTGCCCCAGCGAGTTTTAGCCCTTTGATCCTATTAGTATTTTTGGTACTATTCCTTATTACTTTTGCTATGTCCTTTTGGTCTAGTATAAAACTTCTACTCTTATCCACTTCAAACTGGATGCTGCTGGCTTCTGTGATTACATCATACCCATTTTGATTTTTATCAATCCCCTGCTCTCTCTCCAATATCTTTTGGCAGCTCAGATAAATTGTGTGGAAAACCCTCAATACATCTCTTGGCCAAATTAGTTTCTCTCACTGATTAATGCCTTTGGTCTGGCTTTCCTGAGGCATTTTACCTGAGGTATATTACAAAAAAATTTCAGTCTTTGTTCAAGTGTGTTTCCTTCAGGCTCTGCACTGGTGGTGAGCCAGTTGTCTCTGATGGAGCTCCTTCAGCACATCAGACCCTAACATCAGGCACCTCCAGTAATCTCCATACTTTTATACATGTACCTGTAAACTTTGTCTTACCTTCCTGGGCTTCTGACCCTGGTCATTGACTTTCTACATTGCCAGATGTCTCTTCATCATCTTCTGGTTACCTACAATATACTTTTGCCTCTTCTGTGTCTTTGAAGAATCTCTTCTACTACCATGACTTGCAGTAATTTAATTCTGAGCTTATTTTTTCCACCTCATCCACCCCTGCTACCAGTTATCCATCAGTATCAACAGCAAGCCTCCACCTTTTAATCTTTAAGCTCTCTTCTAATTTTATTACAAATTACTTGTGCTATAAAATACTCTATTACCCTCTATACAAAGAGTGAAAAAAGGAAATTCTTGCAACCTCTATCATTCCCAGCTCTCCTGTCCCTGCTGCCTTTTGGCCAGGTGACCCACCCTGCTGTTACAATTTCTGCTGCTGTGTCCAGGAAGACAATTTTTCAGTCGCGTTGTGAGCTCACGGTCTATCAGGTAACATCATTCAAAGACCACTGAGAGCAGGCAGCTGCTTCCCTGCCCTCCCTCCCCCGCTCCATCCCCCTCCTCTGTCTACTCAGTGCCATCAGTGTCCAGGCAGGCATGAAAATGAGAGCTCTGCCTCTCACAAGGCTCAAGCGCAGCCTCTTCGGCAAGAGCACAGAAACCCCCCACAGCCCTGAACACCCCATTAGCTTCTTGCACACACCCTGCCTGTGAAAAGGAAACAATCTTTTCCCACTCTCTGGAATCTGAAGTCAGCCCTCTCAGCTTTAGTTTGCTACAGTCTTTCTTTCTTCTCTTACTACTTGATGATACAAGTTTCACATTTACATCCTGTGTGTGCAGGCTTTGCATTACACGTTTGTGCTTTTTTACTTTTAGCTCCCCACCTCTCTAACTTAATTCTGTTTGAGCCCCTATTCTTAGCCTTTCCAAACCTCACATACTTCATCACCAGTTCTTCTCTGCAGTGTGCTTCTTTTCACCTCATTGTTCTACTAGGCAGCTTGCCCCAATCTATCTTTCTACCCACACTTTACCAAGGAAAATCCCCCTCCCATTTCTTTCTCATTAAAGCATACTTTTACACAGAACCTTTTTTTTTTTTTCCTATTTCTAATGAATATTGTTATTCATTAATCAAGAAAGATAAGATTAAACCAGTCATGTTTCAATTATTTCTGCTTGCTGTCTTGTTTGGGGTTTTTAACGATGCTTGGAAAAAAACAATATTCTCTAGTTTGCAAACCACAGAATACACTTACACCACCTACTATCAAAGTATTGCTTCAAGAATAAAATGCATGCTGGAATAGATTAAAGAAATTAAATGACATTTCATACACATTTGAAAGCCCATGCTACCTTCAATCTGAGGTTGAAATCTTCAATTACATTATTTGGAGAGGATCATTCATTTCCATTTGCAAAGAGCCTTTCATTAGAATGCTATAGAATATAATTATTAAAACTTACAAAACCTCTGCAGATATAGGTTAGATAAAGAACAATATGAAGGCTGCTTTTCACAAAGAAAGGATAGGTATTAAAAGACATTTTAAGTTGGCACAAAGCTGAAGAGCCAAAGAAAATAATAAGACATAAGTAAGCATAGCATAAACAACTCATACATTAATAATTTGTTCCATGATGAAAACTAAACCACAAGATAAAGCTTTCCTTCATCAGAAAACAATGTAGAAAACCCTTCCAGTATACGTTATAGATGAAGCACCTTCTTGAAAATATAACAGACTATGCATGTGATCCCATTTGGGAACTCATAAAGGAAACAATGTCTGCTCTCAACATAGAATGAGTTTTCACACAAAAAACCTTATAATGCACAAGCACTGCATGTAGGTTAAACTAAGAATGAATAAAATCATAAGAGAGCCATCTACTGCTAGCATCTAAAATATACATTACTTTCTTAATTGGTAAATTTCTCTGGATTACTTAAAATCCAGTTACTCATGCAAGTTTTCCTCAGCCTGAGCAATAGAATAAGCACTTGTCTGAATTAAAAACAAAAACCCATCCCTCAAAACTCAGTCAAATTACTTGTTTTCTCACAAATAAGTTCTTTCCTTTTCTCTGTGTAAAATATAACACAGATGTGACAACGAGGAAAAAAATAATGTTTCATGTATTATGACTTAAAATAATTTGTGCAAATTATTCTAAATCAATCTCCTTATATCTGCAAGACAAACATCTGAAAGAGCCCCAAACCATTTCTTCCTCCTCACTTTATATATAGCACTGTATGTAAGTAGCTCACTGTTTCCTGACATAATCAGTTGGCTTCATCTTTGGAGTGGAGTACAGTAAGTAATTAAAGCTACAACATCTTGAGAGCTTTTCACTCTTTTGTGTCTAAGCACATACTTTTTATAAATGTAACAAACAGTGAACAAGCACCAAAACAATCTCTTCCCATTAACCTGTGTACAGCTAGACAGCTATTTACGAAGTATTTCCAAGTTACCTGGAAGTTCAAGACAGAAAAAAGGAAACAAATTAACTGTACAAGGACCAGCTTTACTTTTGTCCAGTTCCCTGTTAAAAGAAACTTTTAAATCACTTCTGTAGAACAACACACTGCTTCCCTCAAGGCTCAAAGACTGCTTTTTACTAAAAGAAGTGAGCAGCTTTAAAAGTAATACGAAGGGGAGGGCAGTGATACTGGAGACCTCTGTAGATAAGAAAGATGCAGTCAATGTAAACAGAATGATTTCTAAACATTCTTTAGTCAATTCCTTTTGAAGAATCTGACACTTTCACTGTACTCTGCAACAACTTCCATCTGCCCCAAAGAATCTTACAGAATACCTTGACTCCTACCAAAAGAGACTTTAAAATCACAATCTCTTATCTGGCATTGTAGAGGGGGAACACTAAGCAAAATAAATTGAATTTTAGCCACCTCTTCAAGAAGTCCTTTGCAAGCAAAACAGTCAAGCTGAGGATGCTCTGATATAGGAGCCAACAAATCCCTACCAGTTTGTTAAGATCTATTCCTCTCAGATGCTTTCAGATGCAACAACAGTATTTTGTAGAGAGAGATTTATATAACCTCTTCCTATAACAAATGTGCACTACTTTCTGCTCTGTTAAAAAAACAAGGAAAAACAATTCAGGGAAAATATAGAGGACAACCAATAAAGCAAGGAAGAAAATCTCTCTACTTGTCATTTCAGACACCTGATGAGCAAGTAAAATGGGTACTCCAGTACCCAGCCAGTGTAAACTGTGCTAAAAGGAGAAACACTGAGAAGATGCTGCAGTACATGCTGGCTCACTGGCATGCACACACCCACACCCCAGGTGAAGGAAATACATGTTCAAAGTTCTTCCAGTAAAGACAGTCTTAAATGGCCAAAATTACTCACAAGCAGTGAGTAACTTGCAATGCCCAGGGAGCTGCAAGTTCATCACTATCCTTACTCAGACCTCCACTGTCATTATGCACATGGAGTTTGTGAGGGGTTCATCACAAGAGCAAGTGCCTGGGAAGGTGGGGCTAAACTGGCAGATCCTTTAGTAAAATTTAAACAGTATTTGAGAAATGAGGGACAAGAAACTGTGAAGGGAAGCTAGGGGGTGATGATGTCTCCTATTCCCACTTTCCTTCTTCTCTCACCCTCCCCTGTTCTAGATTTCCCCTGTGCACCCTCTTCTCCTTCAGAGCCTCCTGAATTTTTCCTCCCACAGGTTTAATTCATCCCCAAACAAGCAAGTACCCTCTCCTGTTCTCCTGCCCACATAGCCTTCTCTCACGCTCCTCAGCCTGGGGGAGGAGAAGGGTAGAAAGGAAAGGGAAAGAATCCAGACCCAGGCTTGCTTTACCTTCCAAAAAGGGCTTTGGACACTTCAAGCATAAAGGACCAGCCTGGTGAGCAGAGCCAGGAGTGGCACTCACATTATGACCAAACACTGGGAATCAGCCTCTCCCTCGCCATTTCAGAAGCCTGCCCTCACACGTGCAGTGCCTTGGGGAGCGGGAACAGGCTTGCTGATGCTTGGGAAAAACATCACAGTGTGCTCAGCCTCTTATGCCCATCTCTGGGGAGGTACAGGAGGGACTACAGGAGATGGGGTCGGCCCCACTAAACAGAGGCTTTGGGTCTGACCTGTCACCGCCTCTCCCATTCAACAACTCTGCTCTCATCTCTTCAGCAAAGGCAAACCATGAAAGCAGGGAAAGCTGGTGGATACTCGCTCCTCCTACACCTCTCTGCCTTTCTGTCCTGCTCTGCTGAAAATTTTGAGGACAGGGTTTTGGATGTTTTTGTACTTGCCCCTTCCCCTTGCAACCCTCACAAAGGGAATTGATTTTGCTTAGCTGCAAAAGGTTATTACAGCAGGAAATGCTGGGGAGGGAGCACATGACTTCAAGGCTGTTACTACAAGAGAGAGACCTCCTACCCCTTTTGTTTCTGCTTTTTCCCATTTTTCTTAAAAGAATTTGAAACAAACCACATAACAAAGTATTTTTAAATTAATTCTCAGCCATTACATCGAAGCCACAATGAGTATGTTAAAGTTGAACAACAAATGACAGGATACAATCTTCTCTTCAAGTAAAATGAAAAATCAAACAAAACATTAAATGAACAGCTGTATGTTACTGTGAAATCATGCAGAAGTGTTTTACCTGTTTCGCAAAGTTATTTTGATGAAAAGATATGGGGTAGAAAAACAGAGGTTAAGAACTGTGGATTTCTAAAGCTTTTTTTATCTAGGAATTGAGGAAATCTTTTCTTCTGGCTTTTTTTTTTTTAAACCAGTGCCCCCTTTTCCAAAAATCATTAATTCTTTATCAGTTGCGGGTAGCAGTGCTAGTGTTCTCCACATAATGTCATGCAGAGATATACACACACACCCTGCACTCAGAGAGCTGTACCAGAAATTGGACTCACTAGAGCAAAAAAAGAACCTTAAATGATCTCAGCAGGGAGCATAGAAGAATGGAAGGGCATGAAGATGCTTAAAAATATGTGATTCTGTTTTATGTTAAAATTTGAAAACAGCCTAGATTCTTCACTGCTTTAAGTACAAATTTCTGAGTTTCTGTCACTGAAGAAAAATGGAAGAATGCATTTTGACAAATATTATTTCTGTTTCGTGAACAGTAAACAGAACAGTAAGAAAAATCTTTCCCTTTTTGGAAACTCTCATCTTTAAAGACTTCCTTCCAGAAAGCTGATGCTTTTTATATTTGACAATCAGAGTCCCAGATATGTTAGCAGTAGTAGATGACTATTCCAGGAGATCAGACAAAAATTTTAAAAAAATTGGTTTGAAAGTGTTTTTGATGTACAGTGGTAGACTACTTACAGCTGTGATGATGTGGTTTGCAGTTCCTGCAGTAATTGCTCACATGTCTCCAGTCCTGCTCCCACCCCCAATCGTTTAATGCATGTCAATACTCAGCCATGTTCTGCGCTGCCATACATCTCCCAGTGGACCTCACCTCCTCCTCTTTAAGCTTTTGTCTCCGCTTTTCTTCAACAGCTGCTCTCTTCTGCTCCTCCCTCTGCCTCTGTTCCTCCAGTCTTCTCCATCGCTCCTCCATTTGCTTTTCATACTGAAGTTTTGCTCTTCTTTCCTTCTCCAGTATCTGCTGTTCCCTAGCAGCTTGTGCAGAGAAAAAGGTGCATTTCACATCATGCAAATTTTCTTCTGTTTTAAAATTATTTGGTAACATTAAACAATAGTGTAAAACAACAAATGCAAGTACACAGGGTTTTAGCTGACTAAGATAAAAAATACAGTGCACAGAAGTGCTGAAATGATTAGTAAATCTAAGTGATTTGCTCAATAAATAAATAGGGAAGCCCTAGTACACAAAGTGCCAGTTTGTATCCCTTACTTATGTAAAAAATAGTGTACAGAACAAGCAGTTTAGCAATTTTTTTTTTGTTTTAAGTCCCTCTGAAGCTTAAAGCCGAATTATTTTTTCAGACATACTGTTCCTAGTAAGCTTTGAAGGAAATCAGCTGTATATGTTGAAGCGAAAGCCCTTGGGACTTCTTTAAAACTGTGCTTCTTGTTATGGAGCTGCCTTTAAAATAGACACATGTAAACAACATATGCTATGTTTTCTGTGAAGTTTTGAAATACATCTTTCAGCTCGTTATTTGCTGCGACCCAAAATCTTTACCCTTTATCTTACCCTTGGATCTTTACCCTTTATCTTACCCTTCATTTTCTGCCTCTTCACATGAAAAAAAAATTACTTTTGTTACTGAGGTTTTGCCCAGCTCTTTATTCCAGCTGGAGAAATAATCTTCATGGGACATTACCCTGATGTTTCAGAAACTCAGACTGCAACTGACTGGACTATACTGGACTGTTGCTTCAGGTGTACATAGGAGAACAAGTAGCAGGAGTTAACGTGGCGAATTGAGAGGAAAAATCCATTTCCCATGCAAGTGTATTCCATAAAAAGGCAGGAAAGAGGAGTTTGGTAAGCATGCCTATGTACACACAAGCCTGTAGTGTCACACACCAACACACATACAGCCAATATCAAAGAAGGAATATTGCCAGGCTAAGAACTTGAAAGTCAGGGAAAGCCAGAGTTAACACTGTTTATACAAGAGCTAATTCTTCTTCCTGCTCACTTATGCCTCTGTTTCTTCAGTTCCTGTTTCCTTGTGCAGCACATCATCACCCTTCTAACTCCCTCATATTATCTTCCCATCATTCCTAGGCTCTTGCCCAGCCATCCCAAATGCCTCTTCTCAGATCAGCCTTTTCCCCTCAGTTCCTGCCCCCAGGCTCTTTAACCACAGCTGTGATTTTCTGTCCCTCAGCCTCACTCCATCCTCACTCCCTTGCATGAAAGCCAGAGTCCTCCCAACACCCAGATCCTCTTCCAACATTCCATTTCCTCCTCAAAGCCAGCCTGCTTTCCAGAACAACTTCTAGCTTATTCTTGTTAGAAATACAGATGATGTCTTCCCCTTTTGTCCTATGAAAATCCACTCACCCTCCCCACTCAGGACAGGGCATTATGAGGGGGGTGTCAGTGATGCAGTGACCCTGGATTGAATGCATGAAGTTCAGATTTGTCAACAGAAAAAGTTACCTCAGAAACAGTGGATAACAAGTGACCAGGCATTAACTGTTCCAACTGTTAGCCACATCAGGTAGAGCAGGTGACAAAGCATGCTGGAGTTCATAAAAACCAAAAATAAAGTGAGGTGTCCAGAGATTGTGCTAAGATTACCTTCTGAGTAAGTAGGTGAAACCTGGGACTGATTCTGGACAGAGAAGCAAACAATTCTGTCATCACAGACACACATACAATTCTTGCTGCTTAATTTAGGGATGCTAAACCACTGATTAATGACTTTTGGCTTGGGTGAAAAAGTTACTTCATATTGCTACATAGTAGCTGCTGACTACTTAAAGATCTGACCCTTGGGGGAACATGCTGCTTTTTTCTGAACTTCTGAAAGAAAATTCTCACAGTCAAACTGTGACCAAAATCCAAAGCTCCCCATTACAGAAATGGTCTTAACTCCAAAGAAATATGCTTCCAGGAGGCATATGTGATGTCTGTGAGAAAATTGCAGACACCACCTTCCAAATCCCCTGGGCCAACCACTCCCAAAATCTCCAGGTTTCAGTTTCCTTCTCATCTCTTCTACTCCAGGTCCTTTCCCTGGGCCAACCATTCCCAAAATCTCCAGGTTTCAGTTTCCTTCTCATATCTTCTTCTCCAGGTCCTTTTCAATCTAATCATCATACCACTTTGTTGGGAAACAGAAAAGAAGGGATAATCAGCAGGAAAGAAGAGATAGCCTACACTGAGCATACCTGGACGAGAAGTAAGTCCCAGATAGACAGAAGCTCAGGCAGCATCAAGTACTAAAGAGCAGCAGATTTTCACCAGAACTACCAAAAGGAATCATGCTAACCATGATTATTAAAAATGGTAATGAAAATTGTCAAGTCACTGGTCTCAAGCTCCAGACTTTGCAAAGAAATGGTCAACAGTTTGTTTACTTCATACAAGAAAAACAGTATTTTCCTATGATTCTTTTGACAGGTGCCCATACTTGTTTAGTTGACATTTCCTCAAAATATATATGCTCGCCTTAAATTTTACAAAAATCATAAAACACTGACAATTCCTTCTGCTAGGTATTGTCAGATTATCTCTAGGAACAGTGCTACTGTCCTTTCTTGTCATTACAATGAGGAAAACTGAAGTTAACGGTTTAACACTTTTTTATATACAGAGAGAGAGATAGGAAGTCCAAATCAATGTTGAACAGAAAATTTAATTTCTATGTACATATATATGTATTTATATTTTAATTGTGTATACACTCCCCTTAAATATATATTTATACTTTTTATATATCTATTTTACAATTCTCTCAGTATTTTCCTGGTCATATTAATAGATTAAAATAACTGATTGTTTTAAACAAAATCTGAAATCATTGCTTATGTTATTCAGGAACTGAAGAATGTATTTTATCATTCCCCTGAAAGATTAACCATTTTACAACTTACAGAAAAGAACACACTTTAATGCTGTATTTAACAACTCTATTATGAATGTTACTATATGGCTAAAACCAAACAGGTTAAAATTGAGGCTGCTTTACAAAATCATCCTACATATTATTCTGAGTATTATTCAAGGCTTATTTGGTATTTTCACAAACGAGGATCATAACAGTAGTATCTTGAACATAATCCTATTTTCAAAGGCACACAAATCAAAGAAGAAAGTCAACTTGTAAATATAAAAGATTAAATATTTGACTGGAAATCCAGAAAGATTATTTTTTTATAATTTAAGTGAAAAGAAGTGATAAAGACCAGGAACAGACTGAACAACAAGATTTAAAATTCAGAACACAAAAAATGCTATGTTAGTTAGTTTAGCCTATTAAAATGTATATATAAATAATACATGCACCTCCTGCTAACTTACCAAGGTATTTCTCCCTTTCTTCTCTTCTTTCCTTTGCCAGTCTTTGTCTTTCATCAGTTTTTAGAAATCCATCAATAGCTGAAGACAGAGGGAGGGGAAAAAAAAAAGCCTTAAAAAGCTGTTAAGCAAAACTAAAGAAGGATCCAAAAGAAATTAAAAGAATCCATCAAAAAGAAATCATAACTACTGCATTTAACAACCCCAATAACAAAACCAATTTTGCTCTTGGATGCGGGCGGGTGAACGAGCTGGGATTCGGGAACCTCTTGAGCACAGTCTCCCACCTACTGCTGAACTCCAGGCACGGTTCCTTGGAGTAAACGCCTGACTCCTCTTCTCACAGCAAACAAGCATGCTGTTAGTGCTTGTTTCAAAACCTGAAACTTCCTTGGGAGAAACTGTAAGGATGTGATTAACATGCATTTATCTTTGTTAAGAAGCTCATTTTAAATGTTTTGGCCAAACAGAAACAGGTAGCTCAGAAAAGCAGTAAGCAGCTATGTGGAGTCCCAGCCTTCACATTTATGGCTGACCACAGCCCCCATTTCCTTGCTCACTCAGCACCAGCTCATTTCAACAACCAGCAATTACTGCTGGATGAGGCTACAGAAGCAGCAGCCCTCCTGCCCTCCTTCCCAGGCCGGAACACTTCGTTTCCTCCTGGAGTTGGTATCTAAAAGTAAATACTTATTTGGGAGGAGGTTGCCTAAGGATCTTTTGTCCTGGATCCAGACACCCCAGTTCTCTGCACAGCACGAGCAGATGAAAAGCCCAGTTGAAGGAGGCAGGAAGGCAGAGTGTGACACACCAGGTGCCTTGGGGTCAGCTGCCTGCATGCCCTGGATCAAGCATCAAAGGGACCTAAGATGGACCTTCTGCAACAGCAGGAGTAGGGCCACCAAGGAGTGCCTTGACAGGGGATGGTATCCTCTTAAAACAGCTGACAGGGCATCTGGTGCCCTCCCTTCCCTCTCTGCTCAGGATCTCCTGAGGTCTGAGCACTGCTGCAGGGCAAACAGGCATGGTGCCTCACAGCACAGTTTACATCATTTGCAATCATTATCTGGGCTCCCTACTGAGTTACTCAATTCTAATTAAGTCCCCTTCCTTTTGCTCTGAGAACTGCACTTACTAATTCTATCAGATAAATACAAATGGAAAAATTACATAGACTGTAACCTCAACTACCTTCCTGAAAAGTTACACTATCAGGTTCCTTTCCAAAGGCATCCTGTCTGTGGGAGCAAGGATTTTGCATAGGAAGTACCTTTCTGTAAAACGCACAGTTCTGTAGGAAGGCTGAAAGGCAGCCTCAGTGGCTCCTGGTGACAAAGGTGGGGTCTCAGCTGTCCCCTATTACAATAACAGCTTGCTTTTTCCCCAAACAGCACCTCCAAAAACCATCTCTAATCCTCCTCAGCACACACAGACTGCAACTACCTGAAGGCAGCCAGGCCCCTGGAAAAATGTGATTATAGCTCCCAGCTCGATAATTACAACTGAATTTGTGGGTGAAATGCATATTTATTTATTTATTTATTACCAAAGACTACTCCTACTTCCATACTAGTGCACTTGTTTGCTCACTTGGCTGACATTTATTTTCAGATCTGACAAGGAAGAAGGGGACAAGAGGTGGCAGCTCAGTAAAGAAACCATGGCAAAGGTTTGTAACTGCTTTGAAGGGGCCTGCAATAAGCAGCCAAGAAGGTGGATCAGCATAGGTATTTTACAGCTCCAATGGAAAGTTTTTCAGTGGTCTTAAATATGAAACCTACAGCTCAGGCTAGAAGCAGCAGGGAAAAAAACAAGCAGAGGCACGAGTTAAAGTCTTCTGTGGCAAAAGATATAACTCAGATGGAGAGATGGAACCTAAAGCACAGAAACTAGAAAGGGGATAAATGGAGGGATGAAGAAGAACAGCAAGAGAGTTTATGTCCATGAACTATGTTCACAAAACCTGCACTGATTCTCATCACTCTCCTGGCTTACAGTAACTATCTCAGAAACCCACCAGCAAAAATGCACCCCTTTATGTCTATAAATAAAATGACAGCTAACTCATCTCTATGTTGATTGCTTCATAAACACAACCGGTAGAAGTGGATCTAAAAGCCTTGCTCACAACCCCATTGCTATCCAAAGTTGATGCACAATTTTGCAGGTTGCCTTTCTCAAGCATTTGGATATGTCAACCCAATTCAGAAAATACTAAAAGATAATCAAGGCTGTAATGTCACATATTTAAGAAATGTGAATGTATCCAAATTGAAACAGTCTGTACAATCTTTATTTTGCCCGTTCTTACATATATATATATATATATTACATTTTTTCCTTTTAGGTCCCTTTGCTTATTCATTCAGTGCATAAGAGTTGAACCAAGTTCAAAGTTATTAGTGCTTCTTGCTTCTTTCTTTCTGAAACTGAAAAATAGACAAAACGATAAGGCTTTTTGGAGAGCAGCACTCCACACTAGACTATGTCACAGGTGAAACTACAAATGGATGGAATTACCGTTCATTACATATGCAATACACCAACATGAAAAAGAAAAAAACCAACCAAACACCAAAAAAAAACAGTGCAGGAAAACTGCATTCTAATACATGCAGGACTCAAGCACAAGATGGCAAAAGTAGTATTAAAATAGCACAGGCATCCTCAATGCTTGCATTTCTTAACTCAAGTACTTGACTTTGTAAATCAGCTTGCCTGCCAAAAATCAGAAACTTTACTTCAGAAACATAGTTTTGAAGGACAGAATAACTGATGCCTGGGTAGCTTGTACCTTGGGATGATTTTCAAAGGCCATAACTACCATACTTTATGCATCTTCACATAACACTCATGTAACATTATAAATGCAGTGGGCACAGCAGTTATCTGCAGCAAGGAATTTCATTAACGACAGGAATTCAAATTCTGTTTGGCAAAGCAGACTGCAAGCAGCAAGCTGGCACAGGTAACTCCATCCCGGGAATAGTGTAAAGGGCATCCCCGTCCCGTAACAGGGAACTGCCAGCAGAGGGCAGGAAAAGGTCTGAATTAATAACAAAACCCCACTGCCAAATCGCTCTCGCTGAGCTGTAACCTCGGGTTAAATCTGTATACGCAGCTTTATCCTGAGCCTTCCTCATATTTACAGCTAAGCCTCTGATCCCTCACTTAGAGAGGCACGTAACAGCTAACAACATGTTTAAGAGTCAGGACGTAAATGCAGGCTGGTTGTTCCTCTGCCAAGCAGAGTAATGAATACAAGGGGATACTGGCAGAAAATTCCCCAATAAACGTTTATTCCCAGACTTGCAGAGGAATAAGGAAACTGCTCAAATAATAACATCAAAGATTTTACTCTCAGGAAATGCACACATACAAATTGCTTCTACTTCTTACTCTATGTCCCAGCCCTTCCCAAAAGTCCTTTGCACGGAGTCCCCACTCTCAAAGGCATGCACTTAGGCACTGGGCTAATTCCTTGAGATTGTGCCTCATTTTTTGATTGAGGAGGGCCAGCTGTTCATCTGGGGCTTTGTTACAATGAGCATTTCTAAAGAGAAAGACCATAATGTAAAACCAGTTTGAATGTCAGCTGCAGATCTGCAGCAATAATATAACAGCTGATGCTGCAGGATTCCTTCAATACTTCCATGTTACTTGAAAATAAATATTAAGTAAAACCCAACATGTTAATCATTGCTTCAACCCATTTTATGGGCAAGGCAAACTTATTCAGACTGATGAAACAGAGCATGCCCACACACACTGCTCTGCTCCACATCCTGCTTGTGAAAGCATCTTGGTGGTTGCTTAAGACAGAGGAAGGCTGTCCCCTCCTGATGAGACATAAGGCAAGCTCTGTCTTTTGAAATCCATATCCTGTTTTTGGTGAGAAACAAGTACCCAAGCAGGACAATTAGGTTATGGGAAGCTGAGACTACATTCAAAAGGACCAACAAGCTGCTTGGGCATCTCCTCTCCTGAAATTTACACCTGAGTAATTGTCAGCAGGTAAGGTCTCTATTAATTTTTTTTTTCCACTTTGTTATTGAACCCATACCCCCATCTATCCTCTCTAATACCTCATGGTATTTGGTTTCACAATATATATATACATAGCAGATATCGAAGCCCTTGTCAGGCATCCTGACAAAAGAAAAGTCATCTGGGCATCTGAGACCAGCTCTACATAACAGTGCTCCACACACCGAGACCTTTGGCCATCCTGCATGACCACATTCAAGACCTTTAGTCCTTTGTCCATTCTACCTGACATTGTCCAACACTTTTAGACCTTTGCCACAATATGCACTGACGCTGCTGAATTAGTGAAATTTCCCAGTCTGGATGCAATTCTGCCAATGGGTGGCCCTGCCTGGGACCAGACGAGCCAGAGACACCACTGCTCTTACACCCACTGTTCTGCTGGCAAACTCTGCTGTTTCAAATAACACGATCTACATCTGTAAAGCTGATGTTCTGCTCCCTAAAACCTGCTCTGTCTCCCTTGGGACTGTTCTTTGAGACAATAATGAATAGACATTTTCTACCTGTCATCGTTTCCCTCTGAGTATTTCTGAATGAGGAAGTGTTAGTTTTCAGCTATTAACTATACCTTGCGGGGAAAAATAGTTACAAAGCTGCATATGAGTGAACATGGATGGCACTTTCCCTAAATTTTAATTATTATATAACTGAGAGGCTTTCAGGTAGAAGCAACATGCAAACACCACAAGAGCTTTACAGGTAGGTTGAATAAGATACAGTGGATTGTTGTTCTTTTTGACAATTATATTTTTCTACATTTTGTTTAATTAAAATAGCTCTTTATTCTATTTCATTCAAAAATCTTAATACAAAGAATCAGAATTTCCCCAGTTTAAGATACTTAATTTTATTTTTATATTTGCCAGGCTGGATTTCAAATATAACCAGAAAAGAAAAAGAAGCATTTTCCATGATGTCTAATTAAAATACCAGGACGGCTACTTGTTATGAAGATGTTAAGTGGATGAAGTCATTAAAGGCAAACAGTTGCCAAACACAGTGACATCTCAGAACCCCAGGCTAATTGTCTGAGAGGTGGCCTGGCAGATAGAACAGAGAAGCTGTTGGGGACTGCATGCTCTGGTTAAACAACTAGGACACCTGCCTTATGCTGCTGCTCCTCACCCTGGATTTTCAAATTATCCATTTGAATCAAGAACTTCAGCTGTAAAACATACTTTCACAAAGACTGCAGTAGCAAAATATATCCTACTGGTATGTTTATTTAAGTTTAGGGTGAAATTGCTCCAAAATGCTGGCCAAATAACCTTGAAACAATATATAAAGTATATATAGGTCATTTTGCGATTGCAAGTATTAACAGAAGTATCTTAATTACTACATGTGGAGGAAAAAACTGCTA
This sequence comes from Dicaeum eximium, assembly GCA_013396995.1. NCBI lineage: Eukaryota > Metazoa > Chordata > Aves > Passeriformes > Dicaeidae > Dicaeum > Dicaeum eximium. Next base: position 457,408 of record VWZP01000042.1, on the reverse strand, counting down.
AACTATAAGTGGCAGATCTTCTCAGTTTTGCATGAGCCCACAGACACCTAATCAGCTCCATAGGATTGTGTACAAATGTGAGTGCAGCCCTAGCAGTGCCCCAAGGAGACTCCAGTATCAGGCAGACACAGCAGACGCACCTCAAGAGCACTCCGAGAATGGGAAGATACATTAGCAGAATGTTTTTACTTATGCAAACACTAGATAATTAATCTGGTGTTATTATTTATTTAGTTTACTGAACAGGTCCCTGCTGGACAGCCCCCCAACAGAGCCCACCAAGCAGCAGCACTGTGTCCATGTTTCCTACACTGATGTTTTCTTCATGTGCTTCCATAACCTCTCAGGCAGAAAGGAGTCCAGAGGCTTAACCAGTGCTTGACAATGTCTTTCTCACAGATTTAACACCCATGAACATCTACAGCTGTATTTTTCAAACACCACTAGACCCCATTTCGCATCTGTAGGTAGGATCTTCCCTTCTATAGGCTGTCCAGTAACTTTCTAGAAGGAAATACTGTGCATTCTGGAAAGGATTATTAAATTAAATATTAAAAAAAAAAAACCAAAAACAAAAAAAAAAAAAACACTCGACAAAAATACTGTTTCTAATTCACAACTAACATTTTAAAACTTATAAGGTTTGCCAAGGTGGCCCTTGCTGGAAATTTTCTACTAAAACAACAGGCAAACCCATGAACCCCAAACCTATAAACATTTCAAATACAAAATTTTTTCCCACGGCTGAAATACTTTTCTTCTTTCGTTCACTTACTGCCTGTCTCCTGAAGCAGCAACAGTCCCAACTTGTATTTACAATTTATGCATTGATAAACTTGCACAGACTAGTTTCAATGACTTCAGCAGAATGACTCTGTTGAAACAGAAGATATGGAAAGACCTTGTTAGGATCAGGAAGCCCATGCTTACGCCACCCAAGTCTGAACAAAAGGTCCTAGCACTCATGTATTATCATATTGAATGAAAACTCATTTTTTGGAAGGAGGGTAGCTATAAATACTGTAGGTACCGCTTGCCTGGTTCACTTTACTTTGACTTTTGCAAGAAAAAGCCTCAGTGTAATACAATAACCCTCAAGCCACAGTTATTTTGTCCAAATTATCCAAAGGAAACTTTTTAGCATATGATAAATTTGGTTTTCCATCACAGTAAATTCAATCTGAACAGCATCATTTGAAGAACATATCCATCAAAATGAAAGAAATTTGATTTATTGGTAACAATGTTTGTTACCAAAATGAACAAGAAAAAGGTTTTGGATCTATAGTGTATAGGTGTAGTCAGCAGCACTGTGTCCAATGTGTGTTCTACACTGATGTTTTATTTATGTGCTTCTGTAATCTCTCAGGCAGTAAGGAGTCCAGAGTGCTTGACAGTGTCTTTCTCCCAGATATAACACACGTGAGCATTTATAGCTGTATTTATGTGTACAGTGTAGTCTTGCACGATTCAATTTCTGTTTAAAAAGTGTTTCTGGACTGACAATACACATCTATGTAGCAACATCTGCTGATGTTATATATTGATTATTAGGTATTAGATAACCAGAGCCTAGTGAAACACTAGCATCTCAGTGAGAAATTCAGATATTTTTAGCATGAGCAGACCAGATGAGAACTCTAAGTACCCATTTCTCCCACCTCCAGCTAGCTTGTAATCCCCAAATGCACACTGAACCCCACTTCCAGTTCAAGTTAATTGTTGCTGGTGTGTGGCACTGAATAGTGATCTTATGCTTTGGTGGTTTTTCAAATGTCACTGCTGTGTTGCACTCCCCAGTGACATCTGAAGTGAGTGCTGAGCTGCTTTCCTGTGCCCAGGTAGGAAGGGCTTTAGCGGGAGCCTTGGGCAGCGCTCAGGCAGCGAGGAGCTCACCTGCAGCTCAGGTGCACCACACTGCATTTTCCTGCTGAACACCCGACCAAACCTCTGCAGCAGCACGCCGTGCTGCACATTTAAAACCAAGGGGTGCAGGAGCCAGTACTTGCAAATATTATCCGTAGAAAACAGAGAGATTCCCAGATGTGAGCACCCAGGTAACTTGGAGCACACTGGGCTGAGCTCCTGTCTTTGTGCTCAGGCTCTTTGGCCATGCAACCCCTGTCACCTTCCCCTGTGCAGTGGGTGCTGTCCTGCCTCCACCCGCAGGCCAGAGACCCCGCAGCAGCAGCCAGCATCACAATTTTGCTTCAGGGAGAACAGGGAAGCTGGAATGATTTCCCCACTGTGGCAGTTACCTGGAACGTGTCAAGCTGCCCAGCTCAAGGCACTGAAGTGCACTGCTGAAGGCCATTCTTGTGCTGTCAGAGCTCCTTCTCACAGCACCAGTCCATAGCAGCTGCAAATCTCTAATTTCAGCTGACTCAAAGGTCACAGGACAGCATTTCAGAGGAAGCCCCCACACTCCTTGAACATCCTGCCTTCCACTGTGGCCTTTCTGCAGGCCATGGATCTCTGCAGCAAGGTGACTGCCTGCAGATGGGGCAGCCAATAAAGATTTTTTTAAAATCCTATAATCAAACTGGTACTTAACCTCTGTATCTAGGTACACAAACCAAAGCATGACAAAAAATTACAGCTTGATTCTAAACCAACTTCAGCCAGAAAGTTTTCTTTTGGAGCATGAAGTGAAAATGAGAAGGATTTGTCAGTATGCTCTCACAAACTGTCCTTAAAATTTTTTTAAGACTAATCAGAGAAGAAATGATAAAACAAGACAAATAAAAGGCTCAGACTTGGGTGGCAGAGGCTTGGTGGATGACCACTTCAGAGGTGGCAATTTGTATGCTGCAACACAGACCATAAACTGTCCATTGCACATGTATGTACAGGGATGATTCTGCAGATTCCTTTTACTAGTTTTGTTTTCATTTCAAGTCTAATTTAATAGAAACTGCAAACGAGACACCGGTGCTTTGGGATTTGCTCTGAGTTGCAGCAAAGATACAGTTAGAGAACCAAGAAAACACACCTGGCTCCTAACAATGCTTATGGAGGCGTGAGGTGTTGCCAGCATGTCCTTTATTACCACAGCACATCTAAATTTTTTTCTCTAGATAGTAAAATTAAGTTTTTAACATTACCTTCATCTACCACTATACTACTCTGTCCTCCACGAGTGAAGATTTGGAGAGAGCTTCAGGATGCTTCTATTCTGTTCTTTGTGGTCAAAGCAAAATGAATATAAAGCATTTAACAAGAGTCCATTTGCAATTTTCCATTTCTATATATCTCTCTAACAAAAAAAAGTGTTGATGACTTACTCACATGACATGCAGCTATCAAGGACTAACCTAAATAACCTCCACTTTGTTCTACCCACACCTAGTGCATTGCAGAAACACTGTATTATTCCAAGTAGAAGCAGCTACCAGCATCAGATGTAGAAAGAACATTTTTCCTGTGATTTGGCAAAAGCTTCCAAAATAAAAAGAAGCAAAGCTGATTAATCCACAGCACACATGATCAAGTGAACTTCATCCTCTGTGGACTTGGCTATGTAGAGGAACAACAGTTAAAATGTTGCTTTTGCTGTACTTCACACTAATTGTATTTCCCAGTCATTTATTTCAGGGAGAACAGGCATTAACTATTAAAATTAAAACAATTTATTGTAAGAACAGGCACAGTAAATTCTCATAGGGAAGAAAACTTTCAACAATTAAATGTTTGCTTTAAAGTTTTTTCTTGTATTTTAGTAGATGAACTACACCAATATAGTTCATATTTATAACGTTATGTATGGACACAGAGTTTTAACTATGTTTATGGTCAATGTCAGTTCATCAAAGTGCATTCCATACAGCTCCTGGTTTTGTACCCCCCAGTCTTGGCCCCTACATATAATTCTTTAAAAAGCACATCATTTAATGGTGGGATCCAAATTTTCTTTTTAATTCAGAGCATGAACTCTTCCCTCTGGCATTTATGCAGTCAGCCTCATCTGAGAACCTAAGAATTCTAGGTTTTCCATCAAGAGCTAACATGTTCTTGTTGGGACTTGTGCTTACTTTTCTACTCGTGCTTTAGCGGTGAGCTTCTGATGCTCAAGGAATTCCAAGCAAGAAGCTTTCAGTGCATGCAAGTCCATCTGCAAGACACTGCTGAGACCTGACCATGTGCTGGCAGCCTCTCTGCACCAGAGAACAAAAATATTACATTTACATACATCCTCTTGTGCATAATGCACGCATCTCTGTGCGATCATTTATTATGACTGTTCTTGGTCCAACAATTTAATACTGGCCACTGTGCATAGAAAGTGTTAATTGCCTCTGTTAAAAACCAACCAAGCCTCCTGAAGGGCAAGGCTCCAAAAGCAAGAACCTCATTCAACTCTTACCCTTGAACTATATTAAAGGATCTGAATTACTTGGAGCTTCTACAAGTCTAGGAAATGTGCCAAAGTAGAGACTGCCTTAACACTGACCCAGGCAACCTCATTTATGCATGGGGCTGGTGCAGCCTGTTGAAGGAATCCAGGTCAGCGAGGGAACAGTGAGCACTGAGATCTGTTGGGACCCACCCCCCTTGCCTAAGTCCTGCTCCATTCTGACAATGTCCTCATTTTATGGAAACAGAAGGCCTTGGATCTATCAGGTTAGTACTCGGAGGATTGTTTTTCAAGGGCAAGAGACAGCATGGAGATGGACAGACACAAATAAGGCTGAACATTTCTGCATCCCTTGAAAGAGTTATGTGAACTGATGTTCTTAAGCAGAATTTATTTGGAGATTCAGTACCTTAACAAATGTAAAATAGATTAAGTCTGCCTTTTTAGCAATGAAAAAGATACATCTTTGTTTTATCTCTAATTTCTCAGAGGATTATTCACTGAGTTCCAGCTATAAATTATATTAGATGTTCATGCACACCCAGAACACCAATCACAATATTCATGGAACTCTTAACCTACAGAATAATAATTTACCAAACTCAAACTTTTCACACAACAGAAGTGAGTGGATTATGCATCCACCAATTTTTCAAGTCTCAAATAGAAGAAGGTTGAGGGTTTTTTCCGGGTAATAATTTGGAGAATTGAAAAATATTTACAAAAATCTATAAAATTAAAGGATAAACCAGAATATAAAGTGACTAAACTGTATGCAAAGCACGTAACTGATATGCTAAGATGAAAATATACACTGAATGTGTCTGTTTGACAGCACACTTAAGCCAACCCAAAGGGGCCAATTAAAACATAGTAGGGTCACTAAGCTCTGCAGCAAGGAGCGCTTAGCACAGAGATCAGATCCTGTGTTCAGTATTTTCTGTCAAAGTTCATCTAAACTTTCACAGTGATGTGTGGCAACACTACACAGCATGAAGAGAAATTCCACTTTGCACTGGTGTCTCCTACCTTCTTTTGTGACCTTCATGGCCCACAGAGGAACAAGTGGAGAGACAGAGTTAATATTTCAGTCAACAACGTGCAGCTTTCACTGCTGTGACAGGTCTGCCCCTGCCCTCGCTCAGGAAGTCCTGTGCAGGAGCAGGCACTGCAGGCACCAGGGGAGAACTATGGACACCCAGCTGGTGTTCCCACTGGCACAAGCATTTTAGACACAAACAGGCCCTTGCACATGCACTCTATAAGCACAGTGTTTTCTTTTCACTGTTACCAGAATTCATTTCAAAGACCAGACACACTGGTCCAGCACGTAATTTTTTAAGAAAATACAGGTACTTAGAGAATGACATTTCTTGGAGTATTTCTGTTGATCCTTCAGCCATCTGGAGATGACTGACTTGATTCAGGACAAAGTCCAAAGCTGGCATGTAAGTGCTAGAGCCAATAATTCAACATCAGTGTCCAGATGCTTTCTGGGCACAAAACAAGCAGAACATGACTTTAAATATTTAAGAAAAAAAAAATGTAGCTTATATTTGTCCAAAATGACAGACATCTAATATGAGGCTCATATGGGTCTTCCACCACAGTATAAGAAAAGCTATTTGGTTCAAAGGCAAATTTTGTTTTATTACTTTATTCCTTCTGCCTCTCTATACTCTTGCACATGATTTTGTAGCACTTTGAAACACAAATTTCTGTTCTCATTCATAAATAAGGGCAGAGCTGGATATCTGGCCAACAGATTTTTATTTTTCTGGTAATTTAAATTCTTCAAACACGTGACTTCAAAAAAGCCTCTACAGAGCACTGAAGAACTTCATTTCTTACAGGGCTGTGCCTTGATACCAGATTCTCTAGTGAAGTATCCTCAGAGGTCAGGGTCATTCATAAACAATTCTCTCCTGACAGAGGTGAGTTTTAGGCCACGTAATATAGGGGTGAGCTTTTACTGCTTTCTGTGACATCACCTGGTTTTGTCATCTTTGTGGGAACATAGACTTTAGACTGTCATTTATGACAAATTTGGTTGAAGCTGATTGATGGCTTCAACAGCTAATTATTGGTGAGAAGAAAGAAGGATGGACAGACTAGATGGATAAATAGATATGATCTCTACATTTATTTTTGAAGAAATACAGACAACTGAGTTCTTGAAATCGTAGCAAGACACTTAAAGCCTGCATCAAAATCCTTATTTATTTGCATGCCTCAGGAAATACAGCAGATTAGGTATACAATGCCCTGTATCAATAAAGGCTTTCTATCTTCAAGGTCCCAGCTACTCACAACATGATGGCCTTGTGTAAAAAGAAAACCCACAAGAACTCAAAAAAATCTATTAAAACTTACGGAAGTTTCTAAAAAGAACAAATACAGAAAACTGCATATTATGTTTTTTGATAACCAAATAGTTCAGAGAAAAATCTCTAGCTTCTTCTGCACATTTTCTGAATAACTCACCTAGAATAAAGCTAACCATGAAAATGAGAGGACACAGATTAGCCAAAAAACAAATTTAAACACACAGATCAAATATTTCAGGAAAAAGATATATGGTGTTATGCTATAGTGATATTCATCTAATTAACTGCCTGACATTTAAACTGACAGGCTTAAAGAAAGGCAGAGACAACATATAAGATGGGATCTGTAAAAAACAATCCAGTGTCACAATGTTAAACTGCCAAGATAAACTGCCCAACAATAACAGCAGAATAATTTTCAGTGGTAATGTCTTTTGAGTTATTTATAAAAAGCAAAGTGAGAAACAGAGTGCTTACAGTTTATCAAAACATCACTGTTTGGCTAAAAAAGTGGAGGCTGACAGATGAGTTTGAAAAAAATATTTGCAGGAAACATACCAAGTTCTAAAAGGAAACAAAGATAATTATTTGCACAAGTGAACAGTAGCATAAATGTATTAAGGTTGATGATGGCTGAATTTCCATTCAACCTTCTCCTGTGTGAGATACCACACTGAATCCACCAAATCTAATCATGCAGCCTGACTCTTTTTTGCCACACACATTTATTTAATGCTATGACATAGTCTAGTAACACGTGCTGTGGATGAGTTTGTGGGGATAAAAAGAAAGCTCTTCAATAGAGATAAATGCACAATGAATGCGAGGAACTGAAGGTTGCATACGCTTGGCAGGCCATACTTTGTTCTAATTAATTTTGAAAACACTTGAATGATGATTTAGCAATTAAATTGTCTACTTGTAATAAAAGTAATTATACATGTTGGAAGATAGAGGTTAGTTGGCTTAATTCTAATGTGTGTTTAGACTTTGTAAGTCTACAATTAGCTTATATATGGGTTAGCTGGTTTTCTATTTAAAATTTACTTTTTAGTTTTCTCTTATTCTTTGTTCTTCCCTCTCCCCCTTTTCTGATGTGCTGCAGTTGTGGTTTTAATAAAACAATTACTGGCAGAAAATTTAACCCGACTGATCCTGCAAATACAACAAATGTAGTTTTATTTGACATCAAAATGTAGGAATTTACAGTCAAAAGCTTAAAAATTTGCACAAGATAGTAAAATAATCCTGGTTTAATTCTTGTAACAACCTGCCTCAACACCTTTCCCTGCGCCAATATCAACACTAGACCCCAAACTATGTTCTTTCTTACCTGATTATTTTTCTTTTCATGTCACAAAACCAGTAAGAAAGTTCTAGTTTCATATAGTACTTTAGGACATTTGCACCATTAAATCCTGCATGTTCAGTAATTCAGTGTCTGAGTATCTATTTATAATTTACTCCTTACCTTTGCCCTAAACATCTCACTGTGGTTTCCAGTGAGACTGTTCACCTCTCGGGCTGCCAGAGCTGACATTACAGCTACAGAGTAGAGACATACACAAAACTTTCCTCATACCAAGAACTTAATCAATTATTTAAAATAATTCCTATTCTAAAGAAGTTTTTATTTAAAAAATATCTTCTCAGCTATACCTCAGGGATAAACCGGTGCAAATCTACAACACAATTATGGAAATACCATACAATTATCAACAGACTAACTTTGTCTTCCAGCAATCTACCAGGTTTGTTCAAGTTAGACTGTCTTTTCATCACTGTTTCTTTGCTGTTTGCAGTATAATTATTTAGAATTTACCACATAAAAACATGTCCTATTGCTATGTTCTACCTCAAAAATAAATGGGCTGTAGTAGCTAAGTTTCATATGATTGACTGAAATAATTTCCCATGAATTATGCATTCCAAACTAAACTACAAGTGAGAAATAGTTGCTAAAGGTATTAAAAATTACTTGGAAGCCTCTCAATTACAAATTTGTACTGTTTACAAACTGCACAGACACTGGACAACAGAAGGGGTTAATCCAAAGGAATTTGCAAGCAAAACAAAAACCAAAACACACCAGGATGTCAGAAGTCCCACAAAAGCCAAGGTCCAGGCACCCTGACCACCCATGCAGTAACAGATCTACTGACTGCACGAGAGTTTTGGGTAAAGACTTAAATTACCTGACTCCCATCTGCCCTCCACATTAACTCTTTTATTAAGAGGGTTTTTACACAGGACACCGCTCCCCTGTAGACACCTCTGGCACGGACAGGGGCCAAGGCCGTATGGATGCATCCAAACTGAGGTTGCAGACTGGCTGTACCTCTGGGCTAAGGTGCTGGCAGCCCCATCTCCATCCCAACTCCTGCCCATCCCAGCTGGGTCCCTGGATTCAGCTGCCCACCCTACTGGCATGGCACTGCTGTGTCCACTCTGCAGCGCTGGGGAGAGAGCACAGCAACTGTGCTGCATTACTGCCAATGCACAAAACTCTGAGTTACTCCTCTGTTTCACATGAGAGAACCATCACAGTGCTCAGCTCACATCTCTGTTGCTCACAGCCCAGGATCTCCTTCACTGCACACGGCGAGCACAGGCTGCACACCACCACTGAACAGCCCTGTCAAACCACAGCACCACTAAACACTGGCTTTCTCCCAGCCTCCTTCTTATTTCTCATCCCTTTTACTGCAACAGAACCCTGCATGCTCTTTTCCACTTCTGGCTTCCAAGAATCATTAACTGACATAAAATAGGATGATTTTTCACCACATAAAACAACAACAATTAACAACAAAAAAAAAGGTAATAGGGTGATAACTAGTCTGCCCACTAGATAACAACTGAGTAAAACAATAGCTGTGTCAATAGCAAGTAGTGTACCAGGTTTCAGGTAAACACAAAACACAAATGTCTCATCAAGTCCAACTGTTATGTAAATTGGTTTAAAACAAAACAAGCTTTTTATAGTGATATTTACTTCTCTCTCTTGTTTTTTTTTTAATAGATGATTATGAAGTACTTTTGACAGAAAATTAAACTGTTTAAAACTGCTATTATTACATTCTTCTATTTATATCTTAAAAAGTAACACATGCCCACTACCCATGCCTATGATCATGCTGGGTCAAATACTTCATACATAAAAGAGGTTCATAAATAAACAATTTTAACACAGAAATGGCTGCTGGTGCACAAGTAACCAGAAGCCAGAAAACCATCCATTTGCTCACTGCACAGAGGCTATCAGCTGCAAACAGAAGGGAAGGAAAAGTTATTCAGCTCCATAATGCACATCTCAAGAAACCAGCAGCCACTCTTGCTTAATAAATGAGAAGTAATCAGATAAAAAATTTCAGGGGAAAGAAAATGTTAAACCTACACAGAGATGTTTTGGGTTCCCCCACCTCACTTTGCATTAACCTCTCACCTACTTCCTAAGTTTTTGGACATACTTCTCATAAACATTTCTTCAAACTAAAGGTTGGAATGTCAGCGAGAATTATCAGGTTTTGAGTGATGAAATGAAGTATTTTTATTTTGTCGCCTTAAAAAGCAAGACTTAGGATGAAGGGTGTTTTGAACACACATCTACTGAAGGGCAGATTCCTACCCTATGTAAAGTTCAGCTAAAAGATACAGGCTATGTGCCTAATAAAATCTGCAGATCAAAGTCCAAGGTGATAGGTCTATCAAAACCAAGTTAAAGATCCACAGATTAATAAAAACAAAACCAAACAGGACAACCCCATTCAAACACAGCAAGTTCTGAAATTGATAAAGGTAGAGCCAGGAGGAAATATGAAAGGTTTCAGTTTGAAAATAGGAAGCATTCAAGGTGAAAATTAAATCAGCCTGCTTTGCAAACAGGTCTCATTATTAATATCATAAAGATCTAGCCAGATGGGAGACAATATCCTGCACACTGCAGCTGAGACAAACAGCAGGGAAACAAAATCATTCTTCTTTTCAACTGTAATACCACAGCCAGCACTAAGAGTTGTTTTCAGAAAACACTCTGCAGGGTTTATTTTGAATAAGAAGTAAAGTACAGCCTCTCCTGAGTCCTGTCTATAACTGCCACTGCTGCAGACAAGCCACAACGATTTCCTTCTCTCTGTTGAAGAGGAGCTCTTAAGGATGTTTCTGACAACCACTTAAGCAAACAGCATGATAATCTCAAAGACAACATTCCTAAACATTATTTGAAGAGATCATATATGTTTCCCTCCTCTCATGAATATAAAAAATGTGTAACTAGAGGCTATTCAGTTGCATTCAAAATTACTTTGGACAAATATATCTGCAGCTAATCATGTTGGCAACTGAGCTTCCTTCCTCTCACTGGAAGTGGATGCAAGTTTTATCTAAGCACTTTCCACACTTTGCGAAAAATTAATTGGTCAATTACTGTGATTTATACAAAGATAACTTCCACAGAAGAATCACTCTGTAAGAAGCACTCTGTAAATACTGTCTTTCCAGGCAAAAATATATATACCTTATATAGGGAGCACATAATTAATTTAAGATGACTTTTCTTGATGGCAGAGTTCTGTCGGAAGTGCTGACTGTTATATGAACAGCCAAAGACTGGATGAGCTCTTACTCAGCCATTTTAGATTGATTTATGGCATGAAGAGTAAATACTAAGATTTAGAAAAAGATTTATGCGTGACTAGATAAGTAAGATTCCTCCCACATACATATATATGGTCGAGAGGACAGAAACTGAAAAACAAAAACCATGAAAAGTGGAAGAGTTTTCTATAAGAAGAGTGATAAACAGTAGTGCTGTGTGAACATCAATCTTTTCAAACACCTCTTGTGTTTGTTTATTCATTGGAGATCTCATGGCATACTTATTTAACCTTGAAAATTGGTGAGCATCCTGGCTTGGAAACTGTCTTAAGGACAGGAAAGTTCTCCCAAGTATCAATTGAAAAACTCTTGCCACAACCTCCTTGTGCAAGGCAGACCAGGAATCGGCCAAATGGGCAGCACTGAACATGTTATAGCCATGTTAAGATTTTGATGTGTAAAGAACAATACACACATTAAGCTTCAGTAGTGGTGAGTGTTACCCTATGCTTATTTTTAGACTTTATTTAGCAAAGAAAACAAGTTGTATTTATCTACACCTGAGAAATTCAAATATGTATTCAATGCTTCTGAGAAGACACTTCAGTGTTACTTAGGATCATTACCTGTTTCCACCTTTACGGAGTTTGGCTGTAGAGAGCACCAGTATGCTGAGTTCTGGAATTTCTCTTCATTCTAAGCAGTTTTCCTCTCTTACAATTAGAAAGAACAAGAAATAGATAAAGATGTTCTCTCCCTACCTTTCCCCTTCTTTTTTGAAATAATTCAAGTTACATCCAAACCAGCTCCCTGCCTTCAGGCTCTGCCTATGCAAATACACCCCTTCTCTGGCATGCCCTACACCTTCCCACTTCTCAGCACAGATCTGCATGGGCTCCTGCCTCCCCTCAAACCTTACCCTCAAACAGAATGCCATCTGCCACATCAGCACACTGCTCCTGCAGCCCTGCAGCTTTCAGCACAACTGTGCAGCACCCCACCATCACACACACCTCCCCTGACTCACAACCTGCCCCAGGGCGCTCCCGAGGGATTGCTGGGGACGATGGGACATCCTTGGCAGGGCAGGTGCCAGCAGCACTCTGCTGTCAGAGGTGGCTGCACGCTCCAGCACACCAGCTGTAAGCAAACCCATGCACCCCACACGTGCTCACTGGTTTGGGAGGCTTGAGAAGCCCACAGCCAGAAAACAGACTTTTTTCAGGACCATAAAGTCTCTCCTCTGCACCAGCCACTGCATTCCCAAGGGGAGGCGGTTTGGACACATCCATGGGCTTTGCCACAACCTCTGCCAGTCATGAGGCTGGCACTCCTGCCCAGACCAGCTCCGGGCCTCACAGAGAAACCATACATGGGCTTTCCTTACAAAAATCACACATCAGCTCTTACTTCAAAACTTCAGTTTTGGTACTGCAAATATGTAGTTGGCTTGTTGCTTTCTAGAGTTTGTGCTCTGAAGGGTTGTAGGTTCTTACAACCACAGCAGTGCCCAGGGAAGAAAGGACCTCAAAAGATCACCTGGTGCAGTATTCCATGAGAGAGAGAGAGCCTAGATGAGATTATCTAACATCCTGTCCAACCCCATCTTGAAAACATCCAGTGATAGGGCCTCGACCATGTCCCTCAGGAGCCTGTTACAGTGATTACTGTCACTGTAAAAAAATGTATTTCTTTTATGGAGGTAAAGCCTCTCCTGGTACCATTCCTTTTTGCTTTCTTCAGGTAGCTACTTGAGAAAGCTTCCATTCTTTGTAGCCATCCTTTAGGTACTGGAATACAGTGATTAGGTCCTCCTGAGCCTTCTCTTCCCCAGGTTAAATGCCTGGTCTCCAACAGGAAGAACAGAAAAATGAAAACAAGTGCCTGCTGATACCAGCGGGGCAGAAGAAAGATGTGAGCACAAGACCAGGCTGCAGCACAGGTGAAAGGGAAGAAACAAGAGGTGGATGTTTCTTCTCCTACTATAACTCTAGGAACAGACCTGCAGCAGGGTCCTGGAGTATTGTAAGCAGGACAGCAGCCTAGTCAAGAGCATCAAAATTATCTGAGCCAATTGTGCTAATTAGAAGTCAAAGAACTCTCCTATTTTTGTGCGTTTGGAACACAACACAAAAGCACACTGCTGTTTTTTTCATCAGTGTGCAATAAGACTAAAAAGGACAATAGAAAAGAATACTTGTTTCCTTACAGTAGCTGACTAGATTAGGTATTATTGTCAATTTTATTTAAGAGAGGTACAAGCATAATTTTCTCCAGTATACCTTACACTAGGAGTCCCTTTGTCTTCCAACAGAAGATGACAGAGAATCAATGCAAACAAATGAATTATACGGTATTAAAATATAAATATTTCAAAGCTCAGGTTTTATAGAACTCTATCCAGGTGCACCCTGACAAGAATCAGAAACATGTTTTGTACTCAACTCGCTGGAAAAATAGGTTTATTTTTCTTTTTGAACCAAATTAGTCCAGAAATATTTGATGAAAAAATGTCAGTTATTAATCAATATCCAGATGTCAATATAGACCTTTTGGTGCTACTTTAATAATAAAATATTCAATAAAAATAGCTTAAATTTAGAGATGGGATATAAATTCTCTAGTGAAAAACTGTCCTTACTCTACATTTAAGAGTTGTTCTTATGATCCTTCCATCATTCAAACTTCACTGAAGGATTATTATTCAGCTACAAAATTAAAATCCAAACTGATCCTAAATCATATACAGTTTCATTTTAGAAACCATCTGTTGAATTTTATGTCTCAAAATTCTAGATTACATGATTTCCCATATAGAAAGTACACACCAATATTTCAGCATCACACTTCCATAAAATCAAGTTCTAATGGATTCTAAAATATACATATGCCTCTATTTTTAAACTTCCAAGTCATGTCTTAATCAAAATGTACATAGGAGGATATTTGAAACAACATTTATTTGTTATACCCAGTTAAACACTCTTCAATAAATAATTCACTTGTAACTGTAACAGTTAAAGCTATTAGAAGGGAATACTAACACCATCTCTTTGAGATCAATTGAAATGGTTTGGCTAAAGGAAATGTGGCAATCAGAAGAACATGTGAAATTTAACTTCAAGTGTTTTCTGCAAGCCTTGCCTTACACTTCAGGTGTATATAGGCGTTGATATTTGACTGCTTAAGGAAAATGGAAATGGTAAAAATGAAGTTTAAAAAATTTGAAAGCAATGTCAGTACACCAAAACTACCTTAAAGCAGAGACTGAATTATTTTTTACTAAGTACTTCTGATTAGTTCTTAAAACTTAACACACACCCCAACATGATATCGAAGTAATCTGCAAGTATTTGGCTTATCTGAATATCCTTGCAATGACCTGACCCAAACTAGAACAACATCAGTATGTTTTTATCTAAAAGGATTCAAGGATACATAGATGATGTACTGGTCATCCTTTTTATTATGACTAAAGTTGTCTTCTTGTGGCATTACTGAGAATTCTATCTGGTTTTATGTTTTCCATGAGAGGCAGAAAGGTACAGATGACTTTCTCTTTTTTTAAGTGTAAGAACTATAACCTCAACTTCAAATGGATCTTCTCAAGTTTGCTCATTGCTTTCTTGGACTGAAAGATTCTCCATTTGCTTCTACTTATACAACCAGCAAATCCAGTATGTATTTCTTTCTAAAGTGTTCACTGTATTTCATAAAATAGAAAAAGCACTGATAACAATTCCAAGATTTTAAATGGAAACTATTACATAGTTCAGAAATAACACACCAATAAGTTTATAACTATTATATCTTGGAAAACCACCTCACTTTCTCATCCTTTGCTCAAGCTATTTTGACTTGACAGTTTCTGAACTCCCTTTAAGGAATATTTCTTCCCTTTTTCACTCCACCTATACTCAGCTGTAAAGACATTTAATTCTGTGAACTCATTTTTGAGTCCTCAAATCTCTGTGCTTTCAAGCTTTAAAGCCTTATTTGCCACCTTCTAAGCAACATCTTGTCCTGCTACACAGGACAAAACCATAGTTTTTACTTCATATACCACTTTTCAAAAGTAAGTCTTTGGATACCAAAGCCACTTCAATGCAATGCCATGAAACTGAGGATGACAGGCTGGCTTGAGTAGAAAAGCTCTGTAAAGATGTAAAAAAACTTCCCCCTGATAAATGGGATCAGGAGAGGGGAATGGCTCGGGGGTCCTTGCGGGCAGGCTGTGGGCGCTGCAGGCTCCTCTTGTCACTTGTGAGAACTGAGCAAGCAGAACAATTTAGGGAGCTTATTACTGGTTCAGTGAGTAAAAGGAGCCAACACACACATCCCAACCCACAGGCCAATTAAAAGCTTCACATTATTGCACTACATCACTGAAAGCAAGTCAACTTTGAACACAGTCAACTTTGCAGATCTGCTCCTTCGTTATAAATAACATCACAATAAAAACTAAAATAAAAAGGCAACAAAAAAAACCCCACACCAAAAAACCCATCCACAACAAAAGAATTCTTTCAGTCACTAGTTTTGCAGCCATCATTTGAATACAAAAGGATGCCCTTGAGCATCTGTACACAAAACATACACTGTTTTTACTTGGTGAATATTGTGATTACCTTAAGGCAGCTAATTTGGAGTGAGCCTGCAAACAGTCCTTTAAAAAGAAAATTACCTCTTTGCTTAAGGAATGTTTTCATAGCACTCAATTTACAGTCAATTTCAGAACAAATTCCCCTTTTCAGGGAGTAGTATTAGGCTCTCATCTACTATACATAATTACAGCAGAGGAGATCATTTGGATGCTATTGCTTCTATGTTGCAGCAGTTTCAAATTCAGTTACAAAAATAATCAACATACTGGGGCATTATTTTCCTAGGGCGATCAAAACCAGGCACATTTAAGTAGTGATAATCAGCATAGCTACATATCTGACTAGAACCACAGCAGTGTGAGAAGTAACTGTATTACTTTCATTTCAAGATCCAAGCCACAGGAGAGGAACTAGGCCAGCTTACAGCAGCCGAGCAAATGGTATTTTTGATAACTGCCTTCTGGTGCTCAGAATCTAATTTCCATATAAAAATACCCAATTTTTTCCAATTGGAATGGATCTTCATGATTTTATATATATGCCCTAGTAAACTGGCTTGAGGAAGTGTGGATCACACCTATTTGTTTCACAACATGTGGGATACTAATTTGGGCAACAGGATCTTGTCTCTGACTTCATAATTATTAAAATCTATTAGGTTTATCAAATTATGCAATTAAAAAACAAAACAAAAAACCCACCATGAAGGGTCCTCCAGTTCTTTCATTATTCATTAAATCAGAAATAAGCAGCTCAACATAAGGCATTCAAGCTGCTATGGAATTCACTTATTTGTAAATGACAAATGAAGCTCATTCTCAGTATAACAGCTTTTCCTGGGGAGTCAATTTATTTAAAAGAAATTAAGACATTACCTTGCCAAGACATAATTATGGGATTGTACAACAGCTCTGCTTTTAAACTTCTACAGCAAAAAAATACTTATTAACCATTACATTGTAGACCTGACGTATCAGATGTGCTCCAGGAATGAGGGAGGTCTGTAGGATCCCAGAGCTATTGTGCCTTTATCCTGTACAGTTGAATTCCCCCAGCCCCAGTCACGAAGGCTCTGTGCAGGTGCAGAAATCCATTAATGGCCACATGCAAGGCTGTGTCTCCAAGAGGACTGGTTTGCTGCCTGTGACAGCTGGAAATGCCTCCACACTGCTGCAGCAAGGCTCATGCTCAGACTGCCCCTCTGAAATCTGTTTGGAAGAATTACCTACTCAATATAATGTCCCAGCAGTGTGCAGCTACGCTGCAGGGCTGCTGGCACCCGAGAGGCAAAGAACAGAACAAGCCATCAGAGTCCCTCCAGAGTCTGTGAATCTACAGCATGCATGATTTAGTATTCCAATACCAAGCTGATGAGTATTCTGTGCATAACTCATGTAGCTTACTCGCCCAGCAAGTCTGTCACACACTCAAGTGTGGTATTTGAAAATACTAGGTTGTTTTCTGACTACTTTTTAAGGCTTATTAAGAAAATTTTCACCCTACTCACTGTACCAAAACAGCTCCAAGTAGAAGTATTTGGCCTTGGGAACAGAGTTACTAAACTGTATATGTGTGTTTAGGTACATGCAATCCAGAGTGTGCCTAACCAAAATAGCTCAAGCCTGCAAGCAGCAGATCCTACTTGGGGATTTCTGTTTTACGTTTGCACAGCAGGTCCCTCACCTTCTTGCCTGCCCTGGAAAGGTGACTGTGCACTGACTGGGCAAGGCAGAGAGGGGTGGAGGGCTGCCCTGTGCACTGCTAGCACAAGGAAAGTAAAGAGACATCCCGAGCAGCTCACCCAACACCTCTGCCTTGGAGTGGCTTGGCAGGTGACAGCTGCAGCAGGAGCTGTCTGACACACGGGAGGGAGGTGACATCACAGCTCTTTAAAGCTAGGAGCTAAGTGTTGACCTGCCTAAATTAGGGAAGTTTACACCTAAGCCACACAACCTGATGGGCCTGATTTAGGATTTTGTTTGAGGCTTGAGTTTATTTAATCATACACTTAAATACAATGCTATGCCTGAGTATGACAATTAGTTTCTTTCAGACTGTTAAATCTGTTGCAGTATTTTAACTTTATCCATCCAAATGTATGTCCTTTTCATTGAACCATAAAATTGTTCAGGTTGGAAAAGACTCCAAGATCACCGAGTCCAATCTTTGACTGAACACCACCCTGTTAAATTAAGAAGTAATTTCTAGAACACACCCAGGGTGATGACTCCACTACTTCAGGAGGGAGCCCATTCCAATGCTTGACAGCCCTTTCAGTGAAGAAATTCTTCCTAATATCTAAGCTGAATCTCCCCTGACATAGCTTGAAGTCATTTCCTCTACTCCTGTCACTGGCTGCCTGCCAGGAGAGTCCAACCCCCACCTGGCTACAACTTCCTTTAAAAGGTAGTTTAGAGAGTGATAAGGTCTCTCCTGAGCCCCCTTTCCTCCAGGCTAAAGAGACCCAGCTGCTCCTCACTGACTGACTCTCCAGACCTTTCCCCAGCTCTGTTGCCCTTCTCTGGACACGCTCCAGCCCCTCAATGTCTTGATGGGTCTGGAAATGGACACAGGACTTGAGGTGCAGCCTCACCAGTGCCAAATACAGGGGACAATCACTGCCTTGGTCTTTGCTTAAGAACATCATTGTGTGAATCAAAATCAACGGCACAGATGACTCTACAGAGCAAGGAGGAAGGGCTTTTACTTGGACCAGCTGAGACCATTTTATTTTACTTATTTATCTTATTTGTCTGACATCACTGAGAAGCACGTAATAAAGCAGCGGCATCCTCCATCATCTGCACACAAAAAAATCCAGATCAAGTTAACTATTTAGGCATATAGAAACTAGGGAAGAAAGAGCATCACTTTGAAAGCCTCCAGAGGCAAAAAAAGCTTTTAAAAAGAAAAACAAGCAAACAGTGTATGGGGAAGACAAAGTTAGGATTTTATGAGGATTTAACTACGTGCTCTTCTAGTCTGTATTCTCTGCAGTCGCTGAAGCCCTAGTTCAAAATACTTTACAAAGCCAGCCAATCTTTTACAGTAATCCACTGAAAATTCCCTTAATGCGCACATCCCAGAGGCCTGGAGGGGTTCAGAGCACTGTGCCCCTTTTCAAGGGTCAAAACTTCAGTTCTTTGATATCAATATACTTTTGCGTGTTGTAAACAGTAATTCTTCCATGGGTCAAAAAAGAAAACCACAAGAAATAGTCTGCATCATTCTGAAATGAGCCAAACTTAGAGCAGACTGTACAGCTTTAGGCTAAGGTTAGTCAAAACAGGCACACCAGCCAAGCTCAAGGAACCAGGGCTAGGCAGAAGGCTGTCTCAGGGCAGCACGGGGAGATAAATGGGTACACACCAGGAGGGGGCAAAGTGCTGCTGCCTGGCTGGCAAAGCAGGGAAGGGATCTCCCTTTCTCCTTGTCTTGACTGAACAGGCATTCACAAAACAAGCAAAAATGCAATCAGGGATGCCAGCATTTTAGACAGTGTTCCAATCCTGTCCAACTGGTGTAAGAATTAGAAGCTAACTTCTGTACCCTACAGAGCTATTTGAAGGAAAAACAAGGTGTCCATCTAGTAGACATGCAAGAGTGAGGTGTCAATAAGATACTCCTTCAACAAACACAGTTCAAAATTTAAAGAGAGCATGCAGATTTGCAGCACTGCCAAGCAATGCTCTTGATTTGATCTTGAAACCAATAGAACCAATAATGGAAGTGACATGCATGGATTGCTTTCCTTTGCAGAGACCAGTTCTGGACAACCAGGACATACATACCAGTACAGAGAGGAGATAAAGATGTGGACATTTTGACAAGGATGAAAAATAAGCAAATACAATACTGTGGCTGCATTCCTGAAAGCAAGAGACACAGGAAGAAAAAGCATATTAAGCCATGCATGCAAATTTACATGCAGGAAACTGATTGGGGGGGTGGGGGGGGGAGGGAATCAAGAATGGGAAATGCAAAAGTTGGACTGTGTTAAGTCTTCATACACTAGCTCCACTTATCTTGGAACTTCGTTAAGAACTGGCTCATTTACAAGTAAAAGCCATGATATTTGAACTCAATCAGAAACACCATCTGCCTGATTTAACATGTCAACACAGTAAGAATAAATAGCCTTGTAAAGCAAAATCAGGACCCAAGAACTCTGACTTGACTTTATACCACTACACAATTACAAGATCATCTGATTATCTTCAGGACAAACAACATGCTTTTCTGCTCAGTAGCACCAGACAATACATGTTCAGAAACAGCATTACTGTGGATGTTTTGAAACAAACTACTAATAATAACATCATCATCTTTAAAAAAAAAACCAAAAAAAATCTGGCTTCCGGGAAATAATAAAAAGTTGTTTAATCTTGATTAAAACCACCTTAGTATTTTAAAGGACAACTTTAAAAGTCTCTTTGAACATAGACCAATAAGAAAGAATTCATTTTGGTATGGAGGATTACACTTATATCTGATTAAAACAGAAAATACTGAATAAGGGAAAAAAGGCAATACTCTCTATATAATTAAATTTTCATTCTCAAAATTACTCCTAGCTTTAACAGATAATTAAAAAATCTCTGCAACTCTACACTATGGTTACATATTTACGAAATGGGATGCTTAATCTGTACAAGAAAAAAAGCAGAAAATACAGAGTAGACCTGTAGATTTTAAAAGGGGCAGGCTTGTCAAAGTTTTCCTTGTTGCATATATTCAGCAGAAAGTTACCTTTCAAATAGATTTGAAACTTCACAGTGCAAACAACGGCTAAAGGCATTAATAACAGGCAATGTTTTCACATATGCCAAATTCTGTAGAGAGATCAAGTTTTTAAAATTATTTAAAACTAACACAATTAATTCTAATATAACTGATACAGTTTCTCTCTAGAAATAAATCATACATCCTATTTAGGAAATACTTCTATCACAAACACTTAATTACTGGTTTAAAAAAAGTTTCACTCACATCTATCACATAGAAAACCTGCACAGAAAACTGGCTTCTGAATGATCATTAATACTACTCAGAACAAAAGACTTTTCACAGCTACAGGCAGCTTCACTAACTGTGAGGACACAGGACCTGAGAAGATCCCAGCCAAACCCATCCTCACAAGCTCAGGAACTTCCTGCAGGGAACGCTGTCACCCCCACCAACTGGCCCTCCTCCTTCCCCAGTGATACTGGGTAATTCAAAATACCTCATTGTTCATAGATTGTCCTCCACAGGCATCACTCCTGACATCTGTCTGTAGCAATGGACACTGACATTTATCTGCCATTTACTGCTCAGTCACTTGGCACTCATTTTTCTAACGAACTTTAATGACTACTCTTTACATGACAATTCTTAAAACCTTATCAACAGAAAACCCCATCACAGTATTCAACCATCTTTGATTAGGGTTTATACAAAAATCTTTTAGAAAAGCCAAGCACACTCCTTCTAGATCACTCCACCTTGCCTATTTGCTGACCTCTCGTGAGAAGCCCAATTGTACAAAATATATTCCCTTACAGAAAGCTCATAGGCTCTTCCAGTGTATCATATTTCATCTACTCACTTTTATGCTTGAAAACCTTTTTTTTTTTTTAGTTTTTAAGCCTTTGTATTAAGGCTAATTTCCTCTAGCATCAAATAGAATTTAAGCAATAGATCAAGGTATATTCCATTTTAAGAAAGACCTGGACAAGAAACACCCCTAAGCTCCTCCACACCCAACACTAAAGCAAGTAACTAAACTTCGGTGATACAGCCTTATGTTTCTTGGCTGTTCCTTTACACATGGACCATTTAGCAACCTACCACAAAGTCTGGCAGGGTCTGTATGAAGGGTGACATATTCACTGTTCTTTTTATGTCTTTTGCCAGTTTGCTCCTCAAAAATATTTGCCTTGCAATTTTAAATTTTTAAAAACTTTCCAGAGATTATGCTCTCTTCTGTGGTCTCGTTTGAATATATTTCCCCCTTGTTCCTTTATTTTCAATAAACTCCTTTACTCTGCTATTTAACCATGTTTTAAAGATTCAAACAACATGCTGTTTTGATAGACTTTTTTCTTTGGGAGAAAAGAAATATTTTTTTCTATTGTAGGAAAAAAATGCAGAAAGTCTTTAATATTTGGCTCAGAGTGGCACTGCGCATCAGAAGCACAAGATAAAAGGCAGTCCCTGTCCCCCAGTGATTGTAGTTATAATAGTAAAAAGGCATTAAAAATTACATGAGACAGCTCTGTCAGGAGAACTGGTCAAAGATAAAATACTACCTGTATTTAGCAAATGATGCAGAAAAAGAGGTTTCATTTATTCAGAGTTTTGGAGCATCAGTAATGGCTTCATCGCCAAAGCAGGGGGCTACACAGCCTGCTAATTCTGTGGCCTTCTAGCTGTATCTAGAAAGTAATCTTACATTCCAGGAAGCACATAGTAAGCAAAACATGTACCCAATATCAATGTCCAATAAGCAGAATTAATACAGTATGTGAAGTCTTAATCTTCATGACTACCCCCAATTTAGCAATAAAAATACTCTACATGGATAAACAATTTGTATAATCAAAACAAAACTCAAATAAAAAGCCTAAAGCTTGATGATTTTTGGTTTGGTTTTTTTTTAACATTTTCAAACCTCGTTGCAAATGCTTTGCTGAATGACAGACTTCAGAGGAATCCATGTATATATGGGTTTACCTTACACAGACTTTTCTAAAAAAGGGACTGGCAATTCTCATAACCTCTATCCCACATTTCTATTTAATTACTATATTGCAAAAAGCTAAAACACCACAAACAGTGTTCACTTTAGTGGCATGCGTTGTAACCTCAGTTCTTTTGATGATTAAAATAACCTTTCAGAGCCAGAGAAGCAAGAGCATGACATATCTTCATGACACATCAACACATCTATAACTGAAAGAATTTCCTACGAAATTTGCCTGCCTTCTTAAACGAAGAAGAGATTTAAATGAAGTGATAAGCGGTTTGAATGATTACCAACAACCAACTCAGTGGTACCAAACCAACAGCCTCCTGGCCATATCCTGCCCATCATACAAGTCACACAGATCACAAGCAGCTTTCCCTTGCCTAGATGGGGCATTTCAAGTCACACACAGGGAAGGCCATAGGGGTACTGAGGAAGACAGCAGCTTGGAACAAAGTGCTGCCAGTGGAAAAATCCCACTGACTAGATCTTTGTGAGTCAATGAAAGATTTGTGAGAAAGGCTCTGGCTGAGCCCTGGCTCCATGAATTGCCAACCAGGAGCAACACTGCTACAGAGGGGAAAATGTCAGAGCAGGCTGGCACTTAACCTTTGCAACAACAATGGTAAACCTGGCTTGTAAACAGCACCCATCTTCCTGCCTCTGGGCTTGCATGCAGCAGCTTCAACAGTGCACAGAGGGGCCATAACCAGCCCTCCTGTGCCTCTTGAGCATCCTCAAAGCCTGAGCAGTGCAGAGTAAAGCAACTGCTCCAGCTGTCAGCATATCATGAAGTGGATGGCAGTCACAAATTGTCTCCTCATTTACAGAGCAGGACACTAGGACAGGTACAGCACCTCCAGGGTACCAGGAAGGGTGAGATTCAGCCTAACTTCAGCTGCCCGAGTAAACAGAGCTCACCTCTGAGAACAGCTCTCAGCTTCCCTCTCACTTTACAGAGAGCTGGGGTACTCCTCAGACCTGTCACCTCCTCCTGAGGGAGGAATTTAGAAGTGCCTATTCCACTCCACTCAAAGGGAGCCCAAGACAACCAGGGTAGACAGATGTCAGACGAATTCCTGCAGAGAATCTAATTGTGCACAGTAATGCAATTTGTGCACTCTCCCACCAGTGAGGCATTAGGGCACACACAGGGAATGGCAGGATTTTCTCCAGGTATTTTCAAAATACCAACTGTCTTCATTTGCCTGCTTATTAACAGCTGAAAAATGACACTGCACATGAAATAGCAAAGGAGGAAGTTTTATTTAAACTTTTCTTTTTTGCAGGGTGGAATCTCAAAATTCTACATTTTTATTGATGACAAATGAAGAACATTAAGCAGCTGAACATAGATCCCTTCAGGGAAGGGACATTTAATGATGAGTTTTCAGCTAAGGATCAAAGGCTTCTAAAAGAGCTCTAAAATCACGGTTTCTAACAATTTGACTATCTAAAGCTCATATTTTTCTATTTCATTACATATTAGTCTATACAGCATCATCAGCCTTTGTGTTCCTGAATGAAGGCAGCACCTCGACATTGTCAGAGGAACAGACCTCAAGGGAAAGAAAGGACAGAACAGCATTTCTGAGAAGAATGGAAGAAACCAGCTAAAGCATCTTAGCAAAGGAACTGAAATACTAGGTATTTAATTTCATCATTATCTCCTTGGACTGCTAAAGAGATAAAACAACTCAAAACTGATTTTATCAGAACTGAAACATTTAAGCAGAATGCCTAAAACAGATGAAGTGAACCCAGTTCCTGATGTAACGCTGATAAATCTGCACTTGACAACATCTTCTTTAACTGTGACAAATCTGTATAAATGTTCATTAGCGGGTACAGTTTAGCAGAATTTCAACAAATTAACACAGTAATAGTACCAGCTTTCCAATATGCACTTCCAGGCTCAGCACTTGCTCAAGATGAATGCTCAGAGCAGCATGAAATAGAGAGCGCTCATGCCCTGTTAACCTCAGAGATAAGAAACAAACCTGAAGAGAGTTCAGAGTTTTTGTGGTTTAATGAAAGCACAGCAAGAACGATGCTTGTAAAAGGTCACAAGGAAACAACAGCAGTGCAGTAATGCCAACATAAAATTCTCGACCTTAATTTAATATTAATCCCATTATTCTTTTTCCCATCATGACAATAAATCCTACCAAACCAAAGGGATGCACACCGTTTTCTTTCCTGTAACTCTGTGTAGAAGAATTCCAAGTACAAATAAACACAGGACACTGCAGAAAAACTCTTTTGTGTATATATATATATATGCATATATACACTTAAAAACTGCAGAAATTAAATCTGTTACCAGAAGATGAAAAATAACAAACAGCAAGAAAAAAATAGTCTTGC
This sequence comes from Dicaeum eximium, assembly GCA_013396995.1. NCBI lineage: Eukaryota > Metazoa > Chordata > Aves > Passeriformes > Dicaeidae > Dicaeum > Dicaeum eximium. The sequence continues at coordinate 432,433 of VWZP01000042.1, read as the reverse complement.
TGAATGGCATTTTTCTTTCTGTTTACATGCAGGATTAAAGATTACTAAGTCAATGCATCTAGTAGATGTTTCAGTATGCAACCTTATACATTGATCTTCTTTTCCAGGATCATCTAACAGAAGCAGGATGCTCTCTTAAAAAGATCCTTTCATAAAAACAGAGATTTGACTAAAGGAAATAAAAAAATCAATACACAAAACCCTTACATTTTTACATCTATAAATAAATAGACAACAGGACTATGATGAAAATCAATGTAATACTCTCTAATAATGACATTTCTTCACAGAATAAGAATGTATATGGACCTTGTTTATTGTTTAATGTATGTTACTCTTTATTAAGCATGGGTTTGCTCAATTTTAGTTTAAGTGTCTTATTATTTATTCTCGATAGTTTTTCTGAGCTTCAACACTAAAATGATGAGCTTCATTCTTGCTCTTAAGTCAGCATCTCTAAAAACACAACAACATACCCACCTGCTTTCCAACGTCTTGTCTCCTCTCCCTCTTTAACACCTGGTTTTTGTCTTTTTAAAATTGAAGTGATTGAAGAGTTCTATGCCCTTCTAGAAGATCAAGTCACACTCACTGATTAGCAAACGTGTCTTCCTTGCAAAACTCAAACCTCAATAAGTAAGTTAAGTAGAGAAGGAAACATCAAAACAAATGTCATGAGTTAGTGACTTCAACTAATAAAGATTTTCTTAAAGTAGATACTCAATATGGGAGAAAAAAAATTAATGCATCCTAAGAAGGATTAAGGAAAACAATACCAATTGCTCATTATTGATAACATACACATAACCACAGCCATGGCTTGGTAGCATCAGCTACCAAAGGAACAAACTACATGTAAATAGCACCAAATAATACCCTTTTCTGTTGTTCCCACACAAGACATCAGTGTGAGCTTCCTATCATTTTCCCCTCATTGACAATGCTCTTCAGAGAACAGGAAGCTGCACAGAAAAATCACTGTATAGCTTGCCAGAATTTACCCAAGTATACCTGAAGCAGAGACCTTCTTTGTTTTCAGAAGAACCTAGAAGCTTCTACAGAAAAAAATGAAAGAAAAACTGGATTCTTTCCTTACTACTGGAATCAGAGCTGTCAATCCCAGGCATGCTACCTCAATCATGGTTCATGTCAGTCATGCTTTAAGACTTAGGCTACAGTAGTGTTAGCAAAGGCATAAAAATCAGATTATTAATGTTTTCATTATATATTTCAAATGCAGATTTTTGAAACTGAAAGCTTTCCATCATTGCAATAAGTTGAGGTTAACCCCATGCTGCCTTGCAGCTGCTTATACACCAACACAAGGTGCACCCACAAGATGTGTGGATGCTCAGTGTCTCAGCTTTGAACTGTAGAGACCTCACACCTCCTCACCTTCCTGAAATCAAGTACAAGATTCACCTTTGTTGAGGTTACACTTTCTTTCCTTATCACCTTCTCTGAGCATTCAGCTACCTTCAGCTTTATGTTCCTTCTCAAAAAATGTAATTTCATGCCTATTCCTTCCAACTCTTCCTAAAATCAAGTGGGCTGTTCATACTATCCCTGCCAACACATACTGCTCTGTAGTCCACCCCCGCCTCCACACACGTGTGAGGACACAGTTTAAAAACCTCCTCTCCCAAAACACATTTGACTACTACTCTCATTCTGTCAGTCAAATGAAACTCAACACCTTTCATCTCACTATATTTTAAAAGATGAGACATGAAAATATAAGGGAAATCTCCACCTTTCTCAATAGATTTCTGTTCCAAAGTTTAATTTTCCATCTCCTACACGTCTGTGCTGTACACAAAAAACCCCTCATTCCCCTCCTGTCTGCAATTTGTTCTGCCAGCCATTTTAAAAAGCAAACACCCTCACACTACAACCAAAGTGTAAAGAGCTGATAGTTCTCTATACTTAGCAGGCAATCTGTATAGGAGTTTAAAATATATCCTATTTTCAAAGGCAAAAAAACTTAATGATATTTTACATACTACTCAAAACACGACCTTATTCCCCTCCCTTATGTATGTTGCACTGAACTTTTTGTCAAGTCAAATAAAACAAAGCTAAATAACAAGAGCATTCTTATAATTACTTTGAAAGCTCTTAAATCTGAAACTAAGCAGTTGTATTTGGACTCATAAATTCCCTTCCCCTCAAATTTGCTGAAATAAATCTGCCCTTGGGCATGTAAGGCTCTGACAGTGGGTTCCAGTTATGGCTCCCAGTGAGAACCACAGCTCAGCTAAGTAAGAAAAAAGGTGTTTTTCCAGATAACTATTGCATATCCTTAATTATCTTAGTAACTTAAATCTTGAAACACTGGAAGACAGCATGTATATGCTCAGAACAGATCTGGTAATTGCTGATGCTGTAGGTGGCAGCAGAATCTCTTACTCTCTCCTAACTCTGGCATCCTCCAGAAAAATCTTAAGAGAAAAACAGCAAAGCTGCCACTACTTTAGTGATAAAATACACTTGACACAGTTAAAATCTTTTCTACTAAAGAAATGGCAGAAGCCTCTAACAGCAGAGTCCCTGCAAACAGAGTCACAGCAACATGCTTGCCTGCTCATTGAGCTCCAGATGTGCCCACAACCTGGTGCCATAAATCCCACCATATAAAGAACAAAAAATCCAAGCTTGCTAAGTGTTATGGCTGACATTTTTACTTCTTCCAGCAAGCTTTCATCTGACATTTTTCCTTGACAAAGGAAGGTCTCAAACTAGGAAAGTGGAGACTGCATTGTGGTTTTCCATGTAAGCTAACAAGTAGTGTCATTTATCTTTACTATATAATGCAAATCTAGCTGAAAAACCTAGGAATAAATTAACAGCAGTACATGAAAAAAGAGCCTTGGCTGCCTATTTAAATGCACTTACTAGACTTAGAAATTGATTAATATTTAGCAATTATTGCAAGAACACATTCAAAAGATTGCTATCTCCAGCATTTACTAGGAACCTGAAAACTGCATACAATGATGATACACATCAGCAACTCTGTCTTGGTTTATTACTTTTAAAAATCATCCAAAACATACTGACATGAAAGATATGTCAAAAGCAGATTTTTGTTTTGGTTGGGGTTTTTTTGTTTATTGCTTTTTTACATCAGTTTTGTTTTCCTTTGCTAATCTGGAATTCCACCATTACAACTCTAGTTAATAAAATGACTCACCAGGGTTGCTTCATTAGGTGAAAGTAGTTTTGGATATAAGCACAGAAAAACCCAAATCCATCAACTGGTTCTACATTTTGTTCTAAACTCCAGGAGAAGTGCCTTAACTTCACCTCCTCGGTTCTTGAAACATAATAGCAAATATTCACCCTGCAAAGCCAGTAACCACACTAGAATACTTTTCAAAGTAAATTACACATCTAAACTTTTATTCTCATCCTCTTGTCTAGTGCTTCTCCAGAACCTGAACTGAGTTGACCAGAACCACCCTGAGCAGTGGTTGCCACCCTGCAGCACAGCTAGAGCACAGTAAAAGATCACAGGCACTGTGTCCCAGTACAAAAGGCTGGGCCACAACACCCTGTGTGTCTGAACCAGCTGCTGCCTCAAGAACCTCAGTGCCTGGGCATCCAATTGTTCTATTCTTTTCTCCTCTCCACCTCCACGTATCATGAACCAAGCTGCTCCTTCTTCAGACAGATGGGCAAGGAACCATCTAGGCTTGTTTGGACTGTAATTGGTTGGTCTAATAAGAAGAGGTTATCTGTGCACAAACCTTGCCTCACTGGAGAGATACTGAACCCTGTTCACCGCAGGATTCTCGGCTAAGGCAGCTGACTGCGGAGCTCCTGGCCAGGGCTGATTAGACACAGACTCGCTGCAGGCAGAGCAAAGTTCAGGACACACCTGTACAAGGAAAGGCTTTTGTTTGACTGTGGCAAGAGAGCAGCTCTGCTGAATGTGGAGCCCCATATCACCAAACACAGGCTGAAAGCCAGCACTTACACGGGAATCCTACACTCTTCCAGAATTTTGTTTCACATGTAGATACAAATCAAAAGATACAGAGTCAGGGCTTGAAAAACCTGCCTACACATGGCAAGGGAAAAGAGGAGAGGAATGAGTAGGTTGAGTTGGCTGAAGAAATAGAAACCAGTAAATATTTTGGAAGAGGACAGGAGGAGTTGGAGATGCAGCAAAAGCCACATCCTGTCCTGCACACGTAAGAAGGAAGTTGGGAAGAAGGGAAGCGCAGGTCTGCACACACACACACACAAGAAGGCTGCTCTCTAAGCCTCAGCTGACAGTAACAAGAAAGAATGGATTCATCTGGGCTAATAGGCAATGAGACAAAGAAAATTACAGGTCTATCATCACAAACAGCCAACTATACCCACCTTCTCTACACCCTAATGAGGATTAATTCTATAAACAAACAAACAAAAAAAGAAGAAACAAAACAAAACTAACACTTTTTTTTTCCCGGTAGATCAGGACCCAAACTTCTTACCTGAGAATACAAATGAGATTTGAAATTAACTTCTCCCAAACAAGCAAGCAAACATTTTAGTATCGCTCCTGTGCATAGGCAAGAGGACCATCTAACTGGCAAGGAAGAAATCTTTTTGTCTTTGCTTTTAGGACTTTTTTATTGATGCACCAAACATTTATGAATCAAAAGGAGACAGTTGGCTGGCAGCAGAAGATTAAGAGATTATTGATCCTGATGAAACACTTGAAGATTCAGGGACAGATTACTTCAGTGTAACATGCTTCATGAAATCCAGAACCAAAAGCCAATTCCTGTACCACCTTCTCAAAGCAGAGCTAGATTATGCACACTGAAAATCTTTTTCTCTACAAACCTGACACCATCAGTTCTTACCAGCTTGTGTAAATTTTGATACAGGAAACTCCCAAAGACACCAAACTGTATACTCAAAGAATGTCACTCTAGCTCTACATACAAATAAATGGGTTTTTTTTTTTCACTGTTCCCCAATAACAGCACTTGGCATCCCTCAGACAACAGCGAAACTACTTTTTTTTTTTTACTGAATGACACAAGAAGAACAAATTTGGTTTACTCTGGCAAGGTATGAAGTAATGGACTAGATTACACAACCGGAAACAGATAGGGGTAGCAGGACGCTTTCAAATCTAAAAAACTGGAATTAAAGCTAGCTTTTAGCTGCTGAGCAGTTTCCCATATTCCTTTAAGAATTTTCTTTCCTGGGGCTTTTCAGTTGTACAAATTTATGAAAGACTGTATAATATAATCAGCTTGAAACATTGCTCCTCAGAATCAGATCCAACAGTTCTCAGCCATTGGGGATGAAGGTCAGAATAGGAAAATTACATCTTCCAAGTACTACTTTATACCATGGAAGTTTTGATCAGAATTTCTCAAGATGCTTGCATCACCAGGAGATATCTGGATTAATTTCAGTGCAAAATAGCCATTAACAAAACCACCTTAGCAGCCCATCTACTTCTCCAAGTCTGAAACTTAAGGAAGTATATATCACACTTGCAACACATTACCCAAGAGCTGCTGTGAACACCAGAAAAACATTCCTCAACCTATTTGTTTTTGTTACCTTTGATTTTCAAAGAGTTCTTTGATATGGTGATTCTCCATTTCTGAACACTAATGCCTGAAGCAGAGGTTAAATAGCATGGAATGCATTTTCCTTTCCACCTTTTTCCTACTCATGGTCTCTCTGCCTCCCCTGCAGCTGCCACAAGAAAAACTTCAGAGCTACTTCAGCCCTCTGGGGTCCCACTGCAGGCGACAGGTGGGCTGGTGAGAGGTAAATTCCTGCTGGAGCCCATCTGATGGGCCCAGTCTCCTCCATCGTGCTTTTCTCTTCCTCCACTCCCTAGGCTGGATGGAATGGAGTGAGCTCTGCTGGGGCACCAAGAGCAAGAATTACTGTATTAATTTAATTATGAAACTGGAGCAAGAAGCAGACTAGAGCATGGGAATATGTACATACAAAGATGTAGTCAAGATGTATCTTCTGGATACATCTCTAAGTCCTCTAAACATAATTTGAGGGACTGCAGGAAGAAACAAACAAGCTTGCTGTGATCTTACACCCCACCATTAATGCCCTTTGCAAGGTACCAGGGAGGACAGCAGTGAGAGAGACACTTTCTCTCACCCTTATAACCTTGTAGGCAGGAGTGAGTGGATGAGAAGAGGGAAGGAAGAAAACACCATTAGAGAGAAAAATAAAAAGCCAACTTCTAAAATCTTAGGAGTTATCCTAGTAGGGTATCATTTATCAATGGCACCATTATCAGCAAGTAGGCACCAGAACCTCTACACAGTGCAGGGTTTTCAACAAGAGAATTTAGTGATCTTCCAGGAGCACCACTGTGCTATTTTAAACACCTTTTCAGTTGCTACATGGCCTGTAAGCTTGTCACTATGCTTTAGGGAGCCCTCACTACAAGGAGGTTGCATGAAGACTTTCCTTATAGTATTCAGTTCATCTTCAGCACTTCAAACAGTCATGACAAAAATTGGATCTGAAAGTGGATGTGCTTGTACTGTGTAACATGATTTTCAGTTCCATTCACACATGATTTGGACAACTTCATCACAGATTAAGTATATTAAAATTCAAAGACAGGCTACTTTCTTATTACATCCTTTGGCTGTATGAGACTTAAAGGAAGACTGTATAATGGTAGTGACTCTGTTATAAGAACAGAGATTACAAAAACCTCAGAGGGAAAAAAAAAACCCAACCCAAAACTATTACAAAAACCAAGCTATTCCCATTATCTGTAAATGCCTCAATCTGTGCAGTTATTTCTGTTTCAAATTTTCTTTCAGTTCTGTAACTTGATAATGCCATAAAAAAGCAACCTTTCTCCATAACACATTCTCTAAATAATTTCTTCCCTATGCAGCACTCAGACATTTTCATTCAGTGCCATAACCTGGCCTCAACAAGCCACGAAACACATCCTGGCCCACAACCCTGCAACACAGCATCCACATCCAGAACCTCATCAAAACCTCATTTGTGCCAACAGAAGGTCACCCTCTTGTTTCACTGCACTATTAAAACCACTTCCCCTGAGTACTGAAATGTGCCCTGTTCACTTGTAACCACAGCACTTAGTGCCACGAAACCCAGGAAACACAAAGGAAATACTTACATCTATTAATAGACCATTAAGCATATGGGAAAAATATGCCCTGTGGCTGATGCATGGTATCAAAAGTCAAGGAATGAGCATCAAAGTAAAACCCTACTCTCTCCTTTTCCTTCAGGAGAGGGGAAGGAGAACTGGCTCATCCACCATTTATTTTGGAAGCCGTAATTTGCTCACTGTTTATCAACATTTTAGGAGGCACATTCCAGTTCTCTCCCTGAGGTTTCTTTCCCTTGACACAGAGTGGGTCTGCACACACACCCACAGATGCCACATTCAACACAAACAAGGGAATGAAAACTGGCAAGATGCAGGCAAGTCACCAGCAAAAGGAAAAGGAAAGTGCTTCCCATTTGTTGATACCACCCTCCCATGGGAAGGGAAACTAAATCCTTTAAAATATGCAAAAATCACAGTAATGATGTGTGGATAAACACTGCAATATTGGCCTATTTTCCCTTCTGAGACAAAAGAAAAGGCCTTTCTTGGGTGATCTGTCATGCAGCAAACTTTGGAGCATAAAAAAATATTTTTGTTTCACATGACTGGAGTTTTTTTCAAAATTAAGTTTCTTTTACTCTCAATATAATTGGATATTGAAAGTTTATTCCAACTCAACAACCAAGGCTAGTTTATTCAAACTGGAGCATTCTTCCAGCTCTCACTTGATCTATTGCTTAAGTGAGAAGCCAGCAGAGCTCTGCCCCGACCCCTGCAGCACTCCTGCTGTGGTTACAAACCCAGGCATGCCACAGCACCTTTGGAAAGTTTGTATCTTTCTCTTTTGATCGTAGCCACAAAGAATTTCAGTATTCTACACCCGTGAGCAAAATTAATTTCAAACTATAAATATTTGAATGAGCATTTTTCTGAAATAAAGCAGAGCCTTGATGGCTTCTGTTTGGCATGAGACCAGTAATTTGATAATTCATATGGATTGAACTGGGCAAGGCAAACTTGCAGATCTTCCTAAGTGAAACAAAACCACAATGCATCCTCCAGCACCTGGCATCAAAACAGACAAAACTCTTTTTGTAACTGTAGTAGTGTTACTACTATCTTCTTTAAGATTTTTTAATATGCTTTTACAGTGGCGTCCACAAGTTGATATATGGTATCATGTATTTTTATCTAACACATCCATTCCCATCCTGCCAAAATCTCAGGTAGAAGTGATAAATTCTCACTCATTTTATTTATTGAAATCACTACTAGGAAAAAGAAGTATCTAAGAGAAACTATTCAACAAGCAAAACTAGATTTATGAAGCTTCATGTAATTTCTTCTGAACTGGTTGAATGCACAACACACCTGTGATGGTGGTAAGGTTATGGGGCATAAAATCCATTTTCCTTTTTGTGCAAGCAGATGTATTACCATGCACAAAGCCAACATGGCAACTGGCTCTGGCACAAAGTAACAATGCAGAAAACACCGAGACTAAAATGTTCATCATATCACACCAAGTTAATACATATTCCATGGACTGGTCCTCTTGGAAAGCAAATGGAAGCACACAGGAATACAAAAGCAACACATGTAGTCACTACTGAAGGGGTTGATTTCAAAAGCTTGGACAATTTCATCTATTTCTTACTCAAAATACAGAAAAATGAGTTTCCAGATTTTTCACAAACCAGAAAAAAGGATTTGACTGTCCAACACTGCATCAGATGTGTACTTACTCTTGTAAGGAAAAACAGAGCTCAAAAATTTAAATATTATATGATGTACAGGAAACAATCTCTTCTGTAAGTTCAACATTGTTTTTCCATCTGGTCCAATAAAAAAGCACATACATGTAACACTGGAACACGAAGTTGCATTTTACACATTGTAAAGGAATGAATATAACAAAAATGAAATATTAATACAATAAGTTTGCTACTGGCATCTTTATGCCAAGAAAAGTAACATGAAAACACACTAAAAAAACAAACTTTGGCACACAGAAAAACAGTTTAAAGCAAGCTCACACGTAAGCAAACAGCTACAACAACACAACTGTGCAAACCCTGCACAACATCAGGAATACCTCTTCTATTCATCACTGCTTTGGACCTTCTCACTGAAAAGCTGCTAAAAAACAAACACCTGCTGTGTGCAACTGAAGTATATGCAAAGATCACAGAAATGCTTTATCAATCTCAGCCAAGTAGACGTTTGTCTGCAGCACCTCAATACCACAAGAATAATCAGCTCTCCCTCGATCAAAGGAAAGCAGACACAAACACATGAAAGAAGTAGCAAAAACCTTCAGATATTCAAGTGCAAAAGCAAAATTGATGTCTCAGAATTTAGGGCAAAACAGTTTGATCTTGCATTTGGCAAACAAAGATGACATGCACACAAATAATACATTAAATGAAAAGAAGCACAATACTTCACAAAACTTCAGATCACAGAGGGCAGAGATATTAAATAGTTATAGGAAAGTGTAACTACTGTGGGTAATGCATTTAAGAGTTACAAGAAGAAAATTACAAAAACTAAGAATGTGACCAACAAGCATTGGAACATATTAGTTCATTACACCTGCAAAAAAGCCTGAAATGTACATGCATTATGTATGTACATACACAGAGGACAACTCAAAGCCAGAAGTAATTCCATATGAAACATTTGGATTACTATTTAACTACAACAAGAAGTACTTTACTAAGATTCTTACAACATTCAGATCCAGAGAGTGCTAGGGTTTTAGGATCTTGACAGCTTCATGACACAAATGAAGAAAAACAATAGTGTATTATTTGAATTACAAAGTCTGTCAGATGCATTATTCTTTAAACAACATAATAATCTTGAGGGGTTTTTTAATGGTTAGATAGATTTCCATTTTGTGCAACCCACTTATCTCTTATCTTTACACAGTGACACATCACCATCATTAATCACTGTGGAGATAAGACACAGTGAAAGGTATTTCTAAATATCCTATCTAAAGTCAGTCCAGGATAATGTGACTACCCAAGATTTCAAGTCACTTTTTTCACTGGGTAAGCTGCTTGAACACAAGTATATTGGGAAAACTGATACATACCATGTTCCTACATGCATTAATTCCAGGCATAGCAAATACACCAGTAATATATCAAGTTGTGATACAAATGCCAAACACAAGTCAACTACAGCAAAATAACTCAAATTACATAAAATGACCTAAGACAGGAAGATTAAAATAAACCCTGTTATAATACTAAACTTTGCTTTTGATTACTCCAATAACCATGGCTGAGCATTACTACTCCTTCCACTATTTAAGCATATTATCCAGATTTTCCCTCTCAACCTGTAGATGTCCACAAGAAAGTTAATTCTGAGTGTGTAATACGAATAACTAAATGCAGTTAGCATTCCCACAACTTGCATTAGCTTCCTGATCAGCTTCATCTCTCTCCAACCTGTACAGTCCAGTTATTTATAAAAATTCCATAAAACAGTACCTTAAAAAAACCAAAAACGCATTATATAAATTGATGTAGAATCTAAACTGAGGATTACTGCTTCTAGGATCTGCTCAACAGCTTGAGCCAGTCACAAACAAAGGGCTGGAAGCTGCAATGTCCTATCAGCGAGGTGGTGCAAAAACCTGATTTCATGAGGAGTGGTCAAGGTAACTAAAAGAGAAGAGCCAAACAAGCTACTCAATAATCCTGACACTAGGACCTTCTTGCAAAGGTGAAACAGAAGAAGGAAATAAGATGGTTTTTTCCAATCACCTAAGCAGTCCAGATTCCAACAGAATTTAAAGCCTTGCACTATTTTGTAGCCTTGGAAAGCATTGTAAGTGAATGAGAGACATAAGATTTTTAAAGAATTTCCCTAGTCAGTTTTATTCCACATACACTGAATTACTGATAACCAAGAAAGTTAAAATTGTATTTTATTTTTTCATGAGATTTAAAAAAGCCTTACTACATAAATCTTCATACAGTATCATCACACGGCACATATAGTTTCATTTACATTAAATATGTACATGCTTCTTCAATTAGCACCTAGAAATAATTACCTAATGTTTAAAAAAGCATTCCTGATGCCTTTCCACTGCTATGGATACACCAGCCACCAAAGCAAATGGAGGTATGGGACACTACACAATGTTGTCCTATAAACACTAAAGTTTTCAGACGCTTTACTTTCGTGACCTGTGCATTTCAAGTGACACACCTTCCTTTTACTTCTGCAGTCCTGGAACTCAAAGGTAAGACATTTTTCTTTACTGCTGTTTAATGAACTTGATTGGAAAGTGGTTTGACTTTTTCTAAGGACAAAGCCAATACTTTAAATACCAAAACAGTAATCCTGAGAGGATGTAGTGTATTAAACTGTCCTGAACTAAAGCCAATACTCACAAATGGTAACACATGAATTACCCTTGGGGATAAACAACCTTGGGTGTCCATATATGAGAGAAAACAGTACAATACCAAAAGAAGAATGTAAGTATACATTGTTTAAATAATTTTGGCCTATAAGAAATCACTTGGAAAAGCAATGAGATCAAGAAGAAAAACCCACACAGTATTTTTAAAGAAATCCACATATTAATTCCTTTCACACAAACTAGTTTTATGATATACAGTCTAAGATGGCTAAATACATCATTTTTTCTCTTAAATTCTTTTAGGCGTGACCATGTTTTCTGTAAGAAAAAAACCCCAACCAACTAACAAACCCATTTTACTCTGAAAATCAGTGTCTAGTATTTCAACCTCCTAGCACATACATTAAGCAAATCTCATCAGGCAGTAAAAAGGAAGATGAGAGATTCAATACTGAGCCACTTGTCCTTCAAACACTCTTTAGTCACGACCTTTACTATAGACAGCAGCAGCAATAATGCCTACATTTTGGTCACCTAACACTCTCCTTGACTAAAAGATTCCTACAGTGTCTTCTCATGCTATTGTTTGCCTCAAGCCTCTGATTTTTGGCAAAATGATATAATTGAGCTCTGCAAATACTGTTTTTTTGTGCCACAGAATTTTGCTCCTTGTTTGCAGAATTATAAACAATTTAACAATATTCTCTCTTCTAGTAGTCAAGAGACACAAAAAAATTCCCTTATTGCAGGCTTGTTTGTTGCAGCTTGGTCTGGGCAGACAGTCTGAAGTGCCTTGCTTGCACTGCCATCCCAGCAACTCCCCCAGCACTGGGGGATGATCCCACACACCAAAATGCTGCCAGAGAACTACAGTTTGGGAAGGGGAATGGTGGCTACAGTCACTGCCTGTTGCTGGGGCAGCATCCTTCTGGGGGACAGCACTGTGGGAAGGAGCATTTTACTCTGGAACAGAGAGGTAAGATTCTTCCTATCCCTATGACCAAGACATAAATACAAATGTACATACATACAAGACATACATACACACATACATGAATTAATAGAGCATCATCTCCACATCCACATTAATGATTCACTTTAGTAGCTGTTGTGCTTGTTACAAAATTGGCAAGTCCCACAAAAAAGAGCCTCATTCTCTGCTGCAGGAGATCCAAATCCCATCCATAGTGCTGTCTGTAACTCACACCACACATACACAATCTTTTACACCACATCATGTATTATCTTCTAGCAGACAATTCAAATAACAAATCTGGCCAAGACCACTCTATACTGCCTTCCTCGGGCATTAGTGTTCAAATGCCAACGCTTGACCACAGGTAATTACATCTGCCTGTGCCTGTCCATACCCTACAACACATGACCCATTTGATATCTTTAATTAGAGTACATGCTACCTTTTCTATGGATTCCCAATCTCATACAGGGTGAAAAATAGATTATGTACTCCTCAAAATAAGGAGTGCAGGTTTTTGCAACATTTGCCTCTGAAGTTAGAATGTATAAACTAAAAAAAAAAAAACCACCAAAAGAAAAATGTCTGGGAAGAGTGCAAGTGAATATTGGGAAGAATTCCTTATACTTTAGAAAAGAGGTGAAAAAAAATCTTCACCAATATGAATTCTGCACATTAATTTCCTCCTGTCTTCCATGTGAAATACTAAAAAATGGAGACCCAAGCCCTAGAAGTGCCTGACTGCTCACCAGCAACAGCCTTACAGCAAAAGCCACAACTGCTGAGCCTGTGGAGAAGGGTGAGGAACAGCAAGCACAGGTGTTCCCAGCTCCTTCCTTGGCTCATCGCTGTGCTGCCTCAGAGAAGTCAAAGTCTCAGATTCCCACTCCATAAATTTGGAAGAGTAATCTTTCTTTACCCCCCAAAGCAATTGTAAAGCTACTTTTAGTCACTACAGTGGCTTAGGACAAACGGGGAAATTAATTCCCTCTTATGCACCGAGTTTAGATGGTTTACCAGCCACAAAGCAGAGGCTCCGTATCAGATAATTAAGCTAGAAGTGTAATGAGCACCTGCATAACACCTTAATCACCACCATCCCATACCGGAGCCCAGGGGCGGTCCCGTGAAGAAGGAGCAGCCAGACCCTACATGTGAACCAAGAGCCAAGGACACGACCACCAGCCCTGGTCCCAACATCTCATGGTGCTGGGGGAACTGATTCCATGCCAGGTGCTGCTCCGCACATACAGCACAGCAACCTCCACTGAATCTCACACATCCTTCTAATCCTCGGAAATTAAAAGTTCTGTTCGCTGAGCAGCGAGGAGGGACCTTAACCAGGAGCCGTGCCTATAGAAGAGCTCTGCGTGCGGTGTTCACGCCCGATACCCGCTCAACCAGTTTGCTGCCCGGGCTGGGCAGCACCGGCACAGGCAGGCCCAGGCACCGCCGCTGAGCGAGGTTTACAAATCGCTGCCTCCCCGCTCTGCACTTCGGGGCACAGCCGAGCTGCCGCCCGCCCGCCCCGGCAGCACCGCCGGCGGCCGGGGAAATCGCGGCGGCACAAAAGCCACCTCATGGCAAACACCTCCCGCACCACAAAGGGCAAGGACGGGGCTCCCCGGGAGCCGCGGGCGGGACCGGCTCCGTGTCCCTCGGGAGCGGCCGCCCGGCGCCGGCACCGCGCGGCTCCCGCCGGGAGCGGCCGCCCCCATCCCTCCGATATGGCGGCCGGAGCCGGCGGCACCTGCCAGGGAGCGACCCCCNGGGAGGGGAGGGCAGGGGCGGGACGCGGCCGGGCCCGCACGGCGGGGCGGGCCCGTGCCCAGGTGGGGCCGCGCTCCGCCCTCAGCGCTCCGGCTGCTCGGGCAGGGGGCGGCCGAGCGGCGCTCTGGTGCCCGGGCGCCTTCGGTCGGGCTGTCCCCCACAGCCGAACAACGCGCGCTCTCCGGGCGGATCCGGCCATTTGCCCAGATTTTTCCATCCAGGTGTTTGCGTCCGCTGCTTGCAGCCTTGGGCGGCCTCGGATGGATCGATGGCACCGGGGAAAGGCACGGCCGTGTCCTTCCCGTCCAGCTGCGGTCACGGTTCGCCCCACGGGGACCCTTCGGGCCGGGCTGGCCCTGCAGCGGCAGGACCGCTTTGTACTCGGTTTTAGAAGGGGAGAAATTAACATCATGTTTGTTTCTCCTCATCACTCACATACTAGTGGTTGAACTCCCCTCCCCAAAACTTTAACACACACCTTGTATACTTCTTTTGTTTCCCCTTTACTGGTTTTGCTGTGACCGTGCTGGGACACGGCAGTGCTGGGGGAATGAACACGGTCTCAGGGCTTGGGGCTTCGGGGCAGCTCCTGCTCAAAGCCTTGCCAGAACTGGGGTTAGATGCCAAACCCTTATTGACCCATCTTGACCCAAATTGACCAAAATTTAAATGTAAGATATATTTAATTTTTCCACTTTTCATTCTTACTCCTTTTGTTTTCTTCTTTTTGCCAAGCAATTATATGACCTTTAAATTGTTTACCTGAAAGTACAGACCATAGTCAATATGAGAGGAAGGAGGAGGACAGCATTTACTTTGGTATTCCTGATGTGTCTCCTAGTAAATCACTATTTCCTAAGAGGAAATTATTCTGTTGGGGTGCTGGGCAACAATTCTTCCATCTACTCATTCTTGTGATCTTCTCATGTTTGGGTTCACACACCTCAATAAAAGTTTAGCTACACAGATTTAGGGTTTCTGGTGCATATAGGAATAATTACTCCTAATGTTGCTTTATCAATGAAATACTTAATTTTCATTGTATATAACTCTGCCAAATTTTAGAAGTGTCAAATGATGTTTTTCATTTCATTTCATTTCATTTCATTTCATTTCATTTCATTTTCACTAACCGTATATTAAGGGACTCCACTTATTATTCTACCTGTCTAAAGATTGAATTGCACAGTTTTGCAATTCTGTAATGAAGAAAAAACTCACCTCTCTTACTGTAGCTGTCCCTCCTGATTTCCAGGGGCTCCTTTCACAACAAAACCAAAAGAAGGAAGAATATCCTGTAACAGTAATTAATCTTGAGCCTATGGATGTATTTCTGATGAACACATGGGAAAGAACAGCTGGTCTCAGTGCAAGATACGTGGGCTTAGTGATGAGGAAAAGGAAACAGAGAGGATGAATTTCCAGGACTGGGAAGTAGGACAGCAGAGAATGGATGTGGGGCATGAAAAGATGGAGGATTATGGCCAGAAACTGGAGAAAGGGGTGTGAGGGTATTCAGGCAGTAGCCAGTGGCTGAGGAGAGAGGGATGGATGGGGGCACTGGAGAATCTGTCCCGAGGAACATGAGCCCACCAGTGCTGGCTGTCAAGTGGTCGTGGAGCCCATAAGCACAGCATGTCACATGGAGAAAGAAGTGTTCTCCTACAACTGCAATTTCCTCTGATAGTTGGTTCACAGCATTGAGACCAGGAGTCATGCCCTAGGAAAAAAAAAATATTTAAAGAAAACTTAAGGAAACTATATAGAGAACATGAAAGCTCCAAAGACAAAGCCCTACCCTACAGTATTGTATATTGCTTGTGGTATGAATCCATTTTTAAATTACCTTTGTAGAGTGTTTTTTTCACAAGACTCCTGCCTCATTCAATACAAGGATGTCTTTAATTGATGTATAGTTTGTCAACATTTCTCTTCATTTTCATCATGTAAAGTGGAATCTTTCATGTCATATTCTCTGTACATTCTTCAAACCCTGCCTTGAAGGCAGGTTAATTAATTTCCATGATGACTTTCCTGTGGTAGTCTCATAACTCCTTCAAAACATTCATAAATTTAACTTTGTAACAGCCTTCTAAGTTGAAGTATTACTATTATCATATTTTCCACACAGGAAAGAGCTAACAGAAGGTAATGTGTCTGGAGTTGTCTGTAGTGGTTTGTTAATTCTTTTATGCTGTGGAGGCTGGCGAGTTGTTTTAAAGCAGGAAATGGTGGATTTAATACAATGTGTATCTGCCAGCACCTCAGAAACAAGAGCATAACTGTTCTTGCTCAGGTTTGACTTTAAATACTTTATAGATCTGTAAGCACTAGATGTAGTGGGTTACTTACAATCTACAAAGCCTTGGTATGCACTTACACCTGGGAGTCAGGAGCTAATTTCAGGCATGTCTCTGTATCCTTCTTTATAACAAAGAGAAGAACTCTGGGAAACTTTTAAATATTGAACCTCTAAATAGGAAGTTATGAACAGTTTAATTTTGCCCATAGTTCACAGAACAAGATTATTTTCTTGACTATAGCAGCAAAAGGGGCCTTCCCAGCTGTGGTGGGACTACAGCCAGCGTTTGCATGCTTAGAATTGGAGATATCACCATGTTCCTCCCTAACTCTCCACAGCCCACCTTCCTTTAATGTCCCTTCCTGTCAGCAGAAGGAAAGCATCCTAGAGGTTGCACATCACCAGGAGCAATGGGAGGGTCCACTTTTGAGTGATAGGGGAAGCATTACACAACTTTTACACAATCCTATAGCCTTTGGTTGCTGAGGGGTGGGATTGGAAAGTACTCCTCACCTCCTGGGCCAGGAGTGTGAATTATCACAGCAGTGCCTGCAAGGACAGTGAGACAGCAGGGAGAAGCTGTGTGCTTGCTGGGCATTACCAGTCTCTGATCAGCAGCTCTCTGGCATAAATAAAAAAGCAGTGCAGGAATTTTCCCAACACAGAATTTAATCTCTGTAAGGCACATCACATTGAGCACTCCATTTGGGAAAGTGTTCATTGCAGACACTTTGGTTATTCTGCTTTCTTCATCTGAAGCCCAGTTTGTGCTGCTGTGAATGAAGCTCTGGTAACACTTGTTCTAGATTGTTGTATTCTGAAGCATTGTTCTTTCTTTTAAGGTGTGTTGTGCATTGTTAAAATCAACACTATTTTGGATTTCTTTTATGGAAAACATTTTTCCTCTTACCTCACATTTTCAGGAGATGCTGTATTTAAACAGGTCAGTGCAATTGAGCTACAGTAGGTGATGGTCAACCTAAGCCTGTAAAAGTTTCAGAGGTAAATCTGCAGAGAAGTAAATTATTAAAATCAGCTCAGGATGCAGACAGAAAAAAAAGTTGGAGAGACTGATAGTTTTGCCACCTTAACAGACATACAAATAAAAACTGTGAAAAGTGTAAACTAATTTTGAAAATCTTGGCTTCTTTTCTCAGTGTTTTTGAGATGGTGGTCTCTATGCAACCAAAGCCATCCCACCCTAGGAATGCTTCTGAGGGAAAACAGAACAGTCAGTCCTGAGCAAACTAGCCAAATTTACAATGTTACAAATCTATGTTGGTCCACATTTTTTGCTATATTTTGCCATTTTGAATCAATAGCCGAGAATTTGAGTGCCCAAAAAAAGTAAGGCAAGTAGAATGGCTGCCTGGGGTATTTCAGTTGGAGCAACTGGCCCAGTGTCACGCAAACACTGAGTGCCAGAGATGGTAAATCCATTTCTCCTAGGCAGTATTTGTCTGCTTTAATTTCAAAATCATCCTTCCTTTCCTGAAACTCTTGGAAGTCCAGTGCCTCACAACCTCTGGATGAAATTCAGTGCTCAGGCAAAAGTATTTTTACAAGCAGTGCAAAGTCATCTGAAGAGAAGTACTCCTCTTCATCAGGTAAGTTTGTGTTCTCTGAGATAAACAGAACATGACTCAGAAGTTAGAAAGAGTGTTTTAACATATGCATCAGAAACTGAAGAAAGGTGGTGGCTATAACTAAATGTAGTTGTTCCTGATTATTGAAATATTAACTCAGCATCTTTAGCATTCCCCTAAAATAAATCACAAGGGCACGTAGGGGTAAGAGGGGGAATGGCTTTAAACTGAGAGGGCAAATTTAGATTACATATTAGGAAGAAATTCCTAATTGTGAGGGTGGTGAGGTACATGGTACATGAGGTACATTACCCAGAGAAGTTGTGGATGCCCTCTCTCTGGAAATGCTCAAGGCCAGGCTGGATGGAGCTTTGAGCAATCCAGTCTTGTGGAAGGTGCCCTGCTCACCACAGGGGGGTTGGACTAGATGAGCTCCAAAAGGTCTCTTGCAACACAAACTATTCTATGGTTCTATGAAATGACAGAAACACTCATGGAGTAATTGACTGATAAGAAATCTTCCTCACGAGAGATCGATCTTATATTAAAAAATCATGGGCACTGAGTCAATAAACTGAGGCACATTGTGATAACAGAGAAAATCTTCTTTCTCCAGTAGCTTGAAGTCTTTGTATAGAATGTGCTGGTGGCAGCAGTCTTGAATGTAGATACCAACAGCAAAATGAAATCAAAACTCACGGTTGTATTTCTGAAGGATTTCTACCTTTTAATTAAAAATATTTTTATTCAAAATATTTTAATTCAAAAATATTTTTATAAAAAATAGTTGAATTTGCCCTGGTGAAATGGCTTCAATTTCTGTTTGTCTCTCACTGTTTAAGAAGCCACAGATAGTCACAGGCATTAAACTCCCCTGACTGAAGAGCAGGAACAATGTGCAACTGTCTGGAAAAACTTGGACTACATCTGTCTGCTTTATTTTTGTGTACACACACATCTAAGAACTGTCATTCAGTGAGTAATATCAGCCTAGTGTTAAAATAAGTTTTAGGATGAATCATAATGGATTGCTTTTGTATTTGTTATTTGACATGTGAAAAGTGTATTCTTTCTCCTCCATGTGAAAGTAGATTTTTTAAACATTGTTAAATGTTAAATTGTTAAATCACACACCCCAATATCCTATGCCATATGTGACTTTTTGTACTCCACAAATGTCTTGAACTAGGGCATATTTTCACTTGCCTCACACTTTTACCCTTTGAAGTTCAGTCATTGCTATTTGATTTGGAAAAGGTTGGCACAGGATTGATCTTCACAAAAATAAGTGAAAATAGAGCAAGAGAGGAACTCTCTCATCACCTTGACTTTTTTTATTTACTGACAGCAGAGGCATTTCAAGTCATGTACAAACATAGCCCTGTATACACACCCTGCTTTGCTGAGCATGATATGGAATAAACAGTAGTGGAATGCAGTACAAACCTATTTCACACTGATTTAAACTGAATATTTTGTCATCAATATTTCATTGAAAGAGTGATATATATTATTTCTCCAGTTCTCCTGTAAATAAGTCCTTAAAAATTTGCCACCAAATACCTGATATTCTCCTCCAGATTCAACACCTTGTGAGCCATGAATCTTAAGAGCTGTGTTACTAATTGCTTTGCAGATTTGTGGGCAGGTATCATTGGGGAATATGAACAAGTTAGATTTTAATGAGTTCTGGATTGCTTTTGATTCTGGGATGCAACTAAAGGTTATTTACTGCGGTATTAGGCAAAGAAAAGGCAAAAGCTCAGTCAGCTTTTCATGCTTTAAGAGGATGTGACACAGTCTTACCTTTGCTGGGAGAGGCAGGAGAAGATAGGTCTTGCTCTGGAAAGGAAGAATGTCTGCCCTGCAGCCATAGAAATATTTTTCCCTTTCTCTTCACCACCTGCTGAAGTGATTGATATTTGCCTGAAGGATTTGCAGTATTTGTAGTACTTTTGTTTAACTGCACCAGGATACTTTGCCAGGAAGTGGAATATTCTTCCCCCAGCAGTACCTCTAAACATGCAGGAGAAGATTATGTTATATAGGAGAGAAGCATGGACAGGCATGTTCCTACCTCAGACTGATAATGAACTGTTCTCAAGTTTATGGAATATCAAGTACTAAGATGTTTCTACCCTGACTGAATGCCTAAAACAGCATTAAACTAATTAAGTTTAGTTATCATTGAATAATAATTATATTCCATCAGATGTCAGTCAGTCAGTTGAGAATTAGCTTTTTACTTTTTTGGTTAAACTAGCATCCCAAGTATGATAAATTCAGTCACTTTGAAGAGAAGGGAAATCATGACTACCCTGGGGATGCAAAACCTCTACAACATATAGACCAGGTAGTCCAAGCAGTCATGTGGTGTTGGGACTACATAACTTTATGAGTAGCACTGCAGCTGCAGAACCAGACTGCCTCAGGGTCCCAGTGGGACCATTTGCATGCTCTGTGCTCACCAGTTCCTAAATGCCTGCTAATCCCAGTACCTCAGCCTCTCTGGGCACTGTCCACAAAACAACTCTGGGAGAAACATGATAATTCTAGGAGAGAAGACAATGTGCTTTAGGTCTGCTTTCATAATTAATTTTCAATGATTTTTTAAAATCATAAACATTAATGAATTTTTTACCTTTTAGAAATCTATGACAGACGCAGATGTAATTTAAGAAAATACTTAATACCTGCCCAGCATAGGGAAGTAGAAGTCAAATTCTGATTGCTTCTATTGAAAGAGAAAGACATTGTAACAGATGAGGATTACATCACAACATTGAAAAAGATGAGGATTTTATTTACTCTTATAATCAATTTTTCATTCTTCCTTAAATTCCACAGACAAGGGGTGTGCCATGTGACTTGGCACACAGACACAGAGGAAGCAGTGCTGGTCCCAGGGATTCTGTGGCTGCTTCAAAGCGTGGAAAATCAGGCTATGCCTGGAGATGGTTACAGTATGAAGGCCTCCTGGTTATTAAAATGAGATCAATAATTTTTAAGCAAGCAGTGTTTGAAAAATGGTTGAGCAGAATCTGAAATCAATTAGTATAAAATATTATACCAGGCATTTTAACACAAAAGGGGAGGGTCTATTGACAAAACTTGTCCATCAGGAATGAAATGGATTTTCTGGCTGAGCTCCATTGACTTCAACACAGCTACAATAAATTACTCAGTCTGTCTCTGAAGAGAAAAATCAGTTACTTCAGTTTATAATGTGTAAGCATTCAATAAAAAAATCCTAACTAGACATGCTAAAAAGATAAAATGGCAACTTCAAGGAATCTCATGGAGATGCATTTAGATAGTTGTCATGTGTTTCAAACTGGACTAAACATCAGATATTAATCAAACATTAGTTTACCTTAATTTCACAGGTTAAAGATCACTCTCATGAACAATTAAGTATCCATTTTCTGCCTCCCTGCCAATCCAATAATGGAACATGCTGCTTCCTCTAGATTTGAATTTTATAGGAATTACAACTCAGCAAATACAGTATATGCTTTTGGTACATGTCTATAAACGTCTGTAGCCAACATAAAAGAGACCAAAATAAGAAAAAATTGTTAATTGCTAGTTATTGAATAAAAATAGGCATGAGAGATTCTGTGGAAATAGTGCTGAGGATGGTCCCAAATGCATAATGCTGTTTTTGTAGCCATTTTGTGTATTTTCTGAATTCCACTCTTGAGCTTTCCCTCTCCCCCCACTGAAAATCAGAATTACATCTAGCATGTATTTTCTAAATTCCCTCTTTTAATATATATTTACTGCATATTAGAATGTTCTTGTTTTTAAATAATTTGTGATATTTATGAGAGAAGCTATTTATTCTGTCTTCAAGCTCAATTTGAAGATACAACCAGATGCAACTATCACAGTTAATTGGGGAAAATTATGATGGCTAAAACCAGTGTTTCTCTTCAATGAGAATTATGACATTTCAGAATTTCTTTTTATTTCAAATTGAAGTAATGGAAATTACTTTCTTATAGTTAAAAATATTTAATAATTCTACAAATTTCTTCTACAAATATGAAAACTACGGCAAAGTTTTCACAGCAGTGTTGCATATCTTCTCACTGCAGTGTAGAGGTCTGTTAGCACATTTAGGAATAGGTCTTAAAATCCAGGATATATCCAATAGGTTATATCTCAATATTTATAGAGAGACTAAAGGTACTTATTTTCTTTTCCGATTGACATGACAGACATCTACACCCCTCTCTAAATCCAGCTCCCAGGCTCTCTTGGATACTGCAGGCTCTCTGATACTCCAATACAGCACAGTATTTTTTCTAACTTTTTCTAAACAATCTTTACTTAAATGCAACTCCTGCTATTCACACCATCCCTTTCCTTTTCCTGAAGTCATTAATGTATAATGCTGTTTCACCATCTTTTTTTTTTCTCCTCCATCTTTCCTAAATTATGCTTATAATTCCATCCTATTATTCCAACCACAATTGCTAATCCTCCACAGGTATCTATGTTAGCTAGTTTTGCATTCTGACACAATAGTTTTGGATGCTCTGTTTTGTTTTACCAATCCAGTAACTTCATGCTGGCCACCACAAGAGGCTAATTTTTAGTCAGCAGTTTCCCACTCCATGTATCAGTATTGGCATTTTCATTTCTCTGACCTTTTGATATTCCTTTCTCACTGCATTATCATCATGCAGATTGCGTGACCCTTTCCCAGCTTTGTTCCCTACTTGAAATTTTAAGCTTTTATCAATCAAACTAGCCTTGATCCCAGTCCAGACCTCAAACTACTCTGTGTGTGTGTGTACGATCCCCTTCCAAGAATGTTTCCCAATGGCAGACCTATCCTAAGCCTTCCTACAGGTCATCTGTTTGTCTTCACTGTCAAGTTGTACCTTCCTTCTAATTCTTTAAAAAACAAAAGAATTCCATTCAATTTTTATTGATGTTGTATTAATCACATTTAACTGGGTTATAATTTCAGACATTTTTTCCATGTCTTCCTGCTAGCTGCCAATTGCTTCTGCAGTTGGAGCAATTTTTTCCATATTCATTCATAAGTCTTGACCTACTGGAACAAAAGTGTGTAGTAGTCAGAATGACCATCTCTTATATGTGATTCAGATTAGCCAAACTAAAAAAAAGTACTTTAATATCTTGAGTAAATCACTACCACTTGACAGACACAAAAACACCCACAGTGTGAGGCACTTAGTGTCAAAACCAGGAATGCCAAAGCCTAGCTGGAGCTGAGACTGCCAAGGGGCAGTGGTTGGAACAAAGCAGATTCTGGAGATTGCTAATTGGAAAAGCAAGGTCAGGGAAAATGAACTTCTACTGACAGAGGCTCCTTGTGACAACAGGTATTGACAAAAAAGCTGATGAACTCAGTGCCATTTTTCTGCCTCTGTCTTCAGAGTCAAAGCCAGCTCCTCAACTCCTGCCTGTACAGACAAACTGGGGAGGGAATTGGGCAGCCAGCAATGGAGGAGCAAGAGGTTAGAGAAGCTCTCTGTATCAGATCCACTGCATTGGATGGGAATCACCCCAAGCTTACTGGGAGACCTGGTGGGCCTGACTGTGAAGCAACTATCAGTCCTCATCCTTAAAAAAAGGCAAGAAATAAGACAGGAATCATAGAACCACAGGATGGTTTGGGTTGAGGGTTGCCCTCTGGATGGGCCAGTCAGCCACATCTCAATCAATGGAAAGATCAGGGAGCACATAATCAGTGGGGTCAGCCCAGGAAGGCAAACTCTGTTTGACCTGCTGAGTGCCTGCAGTGATGAAATGTTTGGCCCTGTGGGCAAGGGCAGAGTGGTGGCTACAACATACCTTGGTTTGACAACACCTTCCCCACCCTTCCCCTCTGGAAACAGCAGAAGTGTGGACTGGACACACCACCAGTTTGGATGGATTGGAAGCTGCAAGGATAGCAATCTCTAACTCATTACTTGGTGGGTAATCAGCAAAGCAGCCTGGGCTCAATACTGGCACCATATCCAGTGCCTTCATCAACAACTCGGCTGCAATGCAGAGCTCATGCTGAGCAGGTAACACTGAGGGGAGCAGCTGCTGGTTCAACCCAGAAGGACCCTGAAAAGCTTAAAGATTAGACAGAGACATCATGATTCTTATAAGAAGTATGAAGTTCTGCCCCTGGAAGAGCTGGAACTGCCCCGTGTATGGGCACAGAGTGGGAGACTGGCGAGGTCACAATCCTGTGGGACACAGCACAGACTGGGGTGAACAGGAACCCATGGCTCTTCTGAAAGGAGGCTCTCAGTGGGGTGCATTAGAGGCATGGCCAGCACATCACAGGGAATTTGCTGATAATCTCTGCTGGGTACTGGTGAAGCCATGCCTGAAATAGTTTTGGATACCTGTGATCAAGACAGACAGGGCAAGATTAGAGAGTGTTCAGTGGAGGGCTGATAGGAAAGTTATTGAGGAGAAGCTGAAGGCATTGGACTTAGCTGGTAGAAAGGAAGCTGTGAAGTAACATAACATCAGCCTACAAGTGTTTGGAGGATCATTAGAAAAGTGTCAAAACTGAACTGTTTTATCACTGCCAGCGGGTTTAACAGAGCAATTGCCAGAGTTTAAAACTTGGAGCTTCAGACCAAGCATCAGAAAATAAAATCAATGAGTAGCTGGGCAGTAGAACAGCTTGTCCAAAGGAGTGGAGGAATCTCTGTCACTGAGGCTTTTAAAGATTCAGACAAAGCCAAGATTGACATAGTCTAATGCTGACCAGGTTCAACTAAAAACAGCCTTCAGAGGTACCTTTCAACCAACATTTTGATGAGCTTGCAGCAGGTCTATGGTCTTCACATCTTATTAATAAAGCCTGTTATTAAAATAATCTATTTATTAACTTGTTTGGTTTGAGGAGTGGTAGTTAAAGATTGTCACCTAGCCTGTTTGGAGAGAGAAGACTCAATATATGGGAAACACCTTGGTGAGTTGCCTAACTGGGACAACATCTCTCACCAACCTACTTTATGAAGTTAGAAATGCGGCAAGAGACTTCTGCTAAGGAAAGGCTTTCAAGTCGCTCTTCTGCTCCACATCCCCTTGCCTTGGCACCCATTTGTCTTTCCAACTTAGTTGACTTAGGCCTCTACCACATTAAAATATGAATATAAACTCCTTCAACAACATGTCTGAAACAATAGCCTGGCCTTCTGTTGTCAAAGCAGTATCCAACTTCTTTGTTCTGTAGAAAATGATTTGATATAAATAGACATATTCTGTAGTGAGCTATATTGATTCCATAATACCTGAGCCCAGCAGATTCCCAGACTGATCACACCACCAAGAGAACTTGCTTCTACTTGTTTTTTGGGGAACTGTAACCTGCTTGTCTTCTGTTTAGAACTGTGAATCTTTTACCCCCTACTCTCAGAGGGTAGTATAGATCCATATATGCCATACATCTGAATCCTTTCTTGTCTTGTGGATTTGATTTGGGTCAAAGTATTCAAAGTTTCAGTGGAGAAATAGTAGGACATGATGTATCTAAACGGGAGAGCATGATGTATCTAAAAGGAGCAGAGCAGCCACACTTGGAGAAATTAAAACTAGAATGTATCTGATGGAATACACCTAACCCCCATGGAAGATAAAATAATGTAACTTTATAGAAGTTTCACAGAGCTGCATGTAGATATTTGTCATACTTGTAAAAACTTGAGTAAACATATGATATTAATCAAACATTAACTTACCTTAATTGCAAAGCTTAAAGTTTACTGTCACGTATAACTAGGGATGAGGTTTTTTCCTCCCTGCAAATCCTGCAATCCATGAATGTGTTGCTTCTTCTAGATTTGAATTATGCAAATTATAACAGCATAAAGCTAGCTGATGTCATTGTGAGGTCACCCTCACTAATCTCTGAAAGGTGCCAGTGATCATGGGAGGTTCCTAGGCACTGGAAGAAAAACAAATGTCACTGCTTTCTTCAAGAAAGGCAAAAAGGAGAATCCAAGAACCTACAGGGCAGCCAGTCTCACCTCAGACCCTGGGAAAGTGATGTTGTGAATGATTTCCAAACACATGAAGGAGAACAAGGTTTTGGGGAGTAGTGAGGATTGATTTACAAAGTGGGGATTATGCCTCCCTATGATGAGATCATGTAAGTGACCTCATGGAGGAAGGGAGAGCAGTGGGTGCTATCTGTGTTGGCTTTCAATGCTGTCTCTCATAACATCCTTGTAGAGAAACAGATAAAATATGTAAAAAATCAATGGACAGTGGGGTGGATTGGAAACTGACTGAACTGCTGGACTCGAAGGGTTGTGATCAGAGGCATGAGCTCAAGACTGAGGTCAGTCACTTGTGGTGTAACCCTGCAGTTAATACTGCATAACAGCTTCATTAATGGCCAGGATGATGAGACAGACTGCACCCTTTGCAGATGACACAAAACTGGGAGGAGTAGGTGATACATCTGATGAGTGTGCTGCCATTCAAAGGGACTCTGACTGGAGGAATGAGTCAACAGAATCCTTATAAAGTTCAAGAAAGGGAAATGCCAAGTCCTGCACCTGGGGAAAAGAAGTGAAGTACCTGGAACACTATGTCTGACCTCCTTTTTTTCTTTTGTTGAAGTTCAAGCAGTAGGAATCTCCTTTTACCCGCCCTTGTCTCATGCAGTACCTGATCCAGTAGTTCAGTAAAAGCTGGTGCTGTTTGAACCACTGGTGGCTGTTGTTCTCATTCACCTGTGACAGTGGGTATTTGGCCATGGAAGGGCTCTTCAACTTCTGACACTTAGAAGATGGAGCTGAAGACTCTTTTGTGTTAAATATTGCACGTAGAGAACTATGACTTTAGGGGATGCTGACCCTATGGCAGTGCCAAATAAATAGGGCTTTGGATTAGATCACAGAATAGTCTGAACTAGAAGAGAACTTTAAGATAATCTATTTCAATCCTCACTCCCACACCCGCCACCANCTATAGAATTGTGTGGGTTGGAAGAGACCCCCCTTTGCAATGAGCAGGGACATCCTCAGCTAGACCAGGTTGCTCAGAGCCCTGTCCAACTTGACCTGGAATATTTCCAGGGATGAAGTATAGCCAACATCTCTCTAGGCAAACTGTTCCAGTGATTCACCACCCACATTGTAAAAAAACTTCTGCATTATAACTAGTTTAAAACTAAGTTCTTTTGGTTTAGAACCATTATCCCTTGTCCTATTGCAACAGGCCCTGCTAAAAGGTTCATCCCTACCTTTCTTTTAAGCCCCTTCTAATACTAGAAGGCTGCCAGAAAGTGTCCCCAGAGCCTTCTCTTCTCCAGGCTGAACAGCCCCAGCTCTCTCAACCTTTATTCATAAGGAGAGGTCCTTCAGCCCTGGGATTGTAGGTCCCTCCCAGGGACCAACAGATCCATGTCCTTCCTGTGCTGGGACCCCAGAGCTGGATGCAGCACACCAGGTGGGGTCTCACAAGAGCAGAGTAGAGGGGCAAAATTCTCTCCCTCACCGTTCTGCCCGCACTGCTTTTGGATCCAGCCCAGGACATGGCTGTTTTTCCGACCTGCAAGTTGCACATTGCCCACTTACACCCAGCTTTCCATCCACAAGTATCCTCAAGTCCTTCTCAGCAGGACTACTCTCAATCTGTTCATCCCCAAGCCTCTGTTGATACTGGGGGTTGCTTCAGCCCAGGTGCAGCCCTTTGCATTTGGTCTTGTTAAACCTCAGGAGATTCCCATGGGCCACTCCTTGAGCTTGTCCAGGTCCCTCTGGATGGCATCCCATCCTTCAGGTGTGGCAATCACACCACTCACCTTGGTGTCATCTGCAAAATCGCTGAGGCTGCACTTGACCCCACGGTGTCATCGATGTAGACGTTAAACAGCAGTGGTCCCAGCACGGACCCGAGGGACAGCCCTTGACCCTGTTCTCCATGTGGGCACTGAGCCACTGATCACTGCCCTCTAGATGTGACCATCCAACCGATTTCTCATCCACCCAACAGTCCTCCCATCAAATCCAGATAGACACAGAAAGGGACTTTAAAACAGGGCTGGGACAGAGTCTCAGAATAACAACAATTAAATTATTCCAGCGGTTGCACTTATTTCCTCAGAAAGCACCTCCTTGGAAGAAAGGCTGCAAGCTAATTAAATAAAAGGATGAACAAGTGATCCTACAGAATGAACACTCAGACTGATTATAGGCTTAAGAAAAATCCTTTGTTTAAACGTGAACTTAAAAATAACCCCAGAATGTCACAGTTCAAGCAAGTACACCTTTGAAAGTCCTCCTGGTATGAGAAATATGTCCTACCCTCTGTACCAGAATTTACTTTTCTGAGCTGGGATTCAGTAGATGTAAATCACATCTTTGAAGCTTAGCTCTAAGATTTCCAAACACTTTCAGATCTGTCTATGGTTATGACAGTAACCAGTAGCATAGTCTGTGGTGCAGTTTTCAGTAGTTACAGGCACTGCTAATTGAGCTGAATATAAAAGCTAGATTAAAAAGAAAATTAAAAGAGAACCTCTACACCTTTTATGCAATACTTCCCATTTATATTTTTCCATTTCTGCTCAGTCAATTGCTCAGTTACCTTCACTAACAGAGAGGTGAGTCAGGAGTTCTCAGATCATTGGAGTCAAGCTCTAATCTTATGATTCAGATCAAGTGCTTCAACAGCTCAGCAGTGTACAAAAAATCATACAGCAGATGCCTGCTTCAGACTGCAGTGAAGAACACTGTTACTGTTAAGCTGACACTGCATCCAAAGCACTGTGTCCATTTTGGGGCTCCCCAACATGAGAAAAATGAGCAGGAGATGACTAACTGAAGGAACTGGAGCACATGATAGTGGGGAGACATTCATACATCTGGACTTGCTCAGGCTGGAGAAAAAAATGATGAGGGGAAATCTTACTCTTTTCTGCAACTACAAAATTGCAGAGGTGGAGGGGAAGAGAGAGCCAGACTCTTCTTGGCTGCACATCGTGGGTGAACAAGAAGCAATGGACAGAACCCAGGGCACAAGACATTCCAATGAGATGCAAGGAAGTTACTTGTTTTCAAACTCTGGAACAGATTTCCCAGGGAGCCTGTGGAACCTCCAACCTTGAAAATACTAAAAAGGCAACAGGACAAAGCCATGAGCAACCTGCTGTAACTTGACCTGCTTTGCACAGAACATCGGACTTGCAGTCCCCAGGGGTCCCTTCTAACCTAAGCAATTCTGTGAGTCAAACAGCAGCTTGGGGCCAGGCTTTCCTCAAAGCCTCCAGAGGCTACACCAGCTCACAGCACTATCTGTACCTCCACTGCTCTTCTCACCTCCCAGTGCATTCTTCCTTCAGCTTGCCTGGCACTAATGCAAATGGAACAGTGAAGCGACCCAGATTAAAAACAGGTTTGAAAGAAAAAAAAAAAAAAAGTTTTCTTAAGTAATTAAACAACTAAACTGCCCTGAGATGGTTCAGGCTGTGCACAAACTGTTGTATTGTACACACTGTGGCAGAGGTTCAAAATTAGTATTGACCAGGGTAGGACCTAAAGATCATTTATCCAAAAATATTGTCTTCTTGTTAGAATTTTTACAGTTTCAGAAATTCTCCTGTTTTAATAAATGTTAGTTCCATCTTTTTCTCTGCCTTTTACACCAATGCAACATTATTCTGCCAACACAACCATAGAGAAACAGAGTAACACAAACACCGATTTCCTAAAGTGGTCAGTAACAACTCTAAAAACATAAAACTAACTTCAGTATCATTAAAGCATTAATTTCACAGAAGAATTACAGTGGGGAAATTTGTTGCAAAGATTCCCAGGCTACTGCTAATACAGCTTAGCCCAAGAGAGAAAAACGTTTTTGCAGCTTCTGATTTCTTCTTATTGTAAATAGTAAAATATAGTATCTGCTGAAGAGATCATATGTAGTACCTCAGCTGTGCAAATTAGGTGCATTCATTATTGTTACAGTGAAAAAATATTAAAATATATGTAAATAGGCAGGAGCCCCTAATCTGAATTTGATTGATAGATCTCCACTGGATCTCATTTTCTCTTCACATACTGTGTTCTTCAGCTTGTTCTAAGGATCAGTGATAACTCCCAAATTATTTTGAAAGTTTAAATTTCTCAGAATTCTTGTTTGGGGAATGTTCACTGTTTTACAGCTTACCCTCTTGACGCATGCACACATCAAAACAAATCCCCAAAACCTGTTCAAGAGTAAATAATATTTTGAAAACCATTAATAAGGAAGGCTTGGGTAATAAAGAAGGAAACTATTAGGTGTCATACTCTCCTTCCTTTCCCCTGTTATTTTTGTAATTGATTTAGATGTGAATCCATGCAAGTAATCAGAAACACTCATGCTGTCTTCTCAATAGAAAGTTATTTGCTGTTTGGCACTCAAGCTGTTTCCTCTAAATGCCTCCCATGTCCTAGACCAGACACACATCCTCAGTGTTTTTTATTCTCCAACATTTGCTTATTTAACTATTGACAGGTTAACCTAAACTGCCTGTAAATAAACACAATCAGCTACTGGCTATATTATGTTCTCCTTTTTGGTAGCCATATATTATTTTCTGTATTATCCTATTCTGAATATTACAGTTAACCTAGAGCTTTGTAGTCCTAAACAGTAGCTTTACATCTGTTTAGTTTAAAACCTTTAATGAAGCCTGAGATCACTCTTTCTACATTTGAGGACGCAGCATACACCTGGCAATACAGTAGCATCAATTCAAACTGGGGAGAGGAGGGGCAGAGATGGGAGTTTTAATGAAACTGTTAAAAAAAAAAATTTTAATGAAACGTTTTAATGAAACAGTCCCTAGGCTGTTGCATATTTCCAACACCTTTGTGAAATTGGTACCCTGTTTTGGGAAGAGGTTTCTGCTCACTCACCCATACTCTGGTTAACAGCAGCAATCCAGACACATTACTAGGCTGGGAGTTGTATAAACTGCTATTAAGGGGATGCAGCTGACAACCACAGTGGGATTACAGGTGCCCATTTCTCCTGACCCAGTCACTCAAGAGGAATACAGTAAC
Organism: Dicaeum eximium; assembly: GCA_013396995.1. Taxonomy (NCBI): domain Eukaryota; kingdom Metazoa; phylum Chordata; class Aves; order Passeriformes; family Dicaeidae; genus Dicaeum; species Dicaeum eximium. The sequence continues at coordinate 401,276 of VWZP01000042.1, read as the reverse complement.
ACTGGACAACACACCAGCGAGTCTTAGGACACTTTTTAAGATGCTTTCAGCTAACAGGGCTGCTGAATCAGATCTGGAGATCCATTGCTGTATATTCCATCACACAGTTACTTAGCACTGGCTACTTCTGCCACTTTCAGCAAAGCTTATGATCTAGCTGCATATTGTCACTTGTTCAAGACAAAAATGTGTCAGAGCTGCTGCAACACTTCCTCTGGTCAGCCACCTGCTGCAACAGATCATTATTAACAACCCAATGTATTCCAGAGCAACCTGGCAAGCCAAGTTGGGATAGTCACTGTACAGTGGGTAAAAAGGCAGCAAGGTGTTCCACACCTTTTCAGGATCTTGGGCTTCTTGACAAGTCTTCAAGACTACAGTGCTGATCACTGTAGTTTCTCTATACGTCTTTGTGAGCAGGGCGGATCTTTCTACTGGGTCAGGCAGCAAAAGACTAAAATTCTTCCCAGAAATCTTGTTAATGCTCCTTTCCCCACCCTCCACCACTGTCTACTACAGTTAGTTTCAAAATCTTGTAAGTCAGAAGCTGTTTCCTCAAGCCCTGTGGAGCACTTGGCTCTCCTCTCCAAGCACTGAGGCTAAACACAGTCCCCACAGTGTCCTGTCACTGTCTTGAGGACTGTCACAAGGCTGAATCTGCCCTGACAGCCAGCACCACTGATAGTGGAACATACGTAAGCTACACAGTTCTGGGTGTCCCACGGGGATCCTTCAGTATTTCTGCTGCTCTTTGCTGTATTCACTCCAGCTGGCAACAGCTGTATCCATTGTGTGCTGCTGCCAGTGCCAGAGGTGCACCTAACCCACACCAACATGCTTCATCAGCTGCTTCTTTAGGAAGAAGGTGACCTACTTTGAAAATCCTAAAAAAACCTCAAGTATTTCCATTGCTGGCAATACTTACTGCAGACATGGGCACCTCAGAGTCCCTGAAAGCCAGGACTAGAAACTTCCTACTGAGATGCTGAGGCACCCTGCTTGCTCCTGTATGTCAAGGTCTATTTGGTTTTTTGTTTGTCTGCTCCCTCCAGAGGCCAAGCACACAAAGGCATTATCTTCCCAACTGGGAATAAAATTCATTAATTTAACCATAACGAAGAGTAGGAATGATTAAGGAATACAGGTGCTGGTGACTACAGAACAGACTCCTACACCATTGCAGCCTAGACACACAATAACAAGCCACCCACTTTGGCAAGAAGGAAAAATGAGTGCCTACAAAACACAGTGAGAGGGCTTCAAAAGAGAATTTACTACTAAGCAAGGGATGCAATAAGAGGCCCTAAGTCTCTGTCAGCTTCTGCTGAAGATTTCCTTCCTTGAGTTGGCAGCCTGGATATAAATAAAACTGCTGTGCAAGTGTCCTTTCTACAAACACAGAAAAACCATGAAGAACAGTCTCATCTGTGCATTTTTTAAAGTATTTTTTCCCCACTAAACTAGCTGCAATTACTAAATGAAGGTACATTTTTCACTTTGCCTCTTTACTTGGTTGTGATTGCATTTTATAATCACAATGTTGAGCTCTGGCATTCAATCTGACGGGCAAGATAGCACAAGCTATAACCTGAATTAATCAATGGGAACTGTGACTCTTGCTTCCTGTGATTAAAAATGTAATGAAGCCAAGGCATCCTCCCTTACTTCTTCTCTCTCCTTCTCCAAAAGGAAGGGCAATCACAGCCTGAGAAGCACATTCTAAAGACTCATTTTTACAACAAAATGAGAAAGCACTGCCAACAGCTACCTGCAGAAAAGCCAGCCATGGGCTTCAAGTTTTAAGGCACAAATAAAGCTGCACTCACACTACAACAAACTATTTCAGATAATACTTCCCTCTTCCCACACATCTTCCAAAACGCTACACTTAATTTTAAGTCTTTTTCTATGAAGCAGTGAACCTGCCTATAGGAAAGCAGTGTCCACAGATGAAAAGCTAGGTTTGAGTTGTCCAGGGAACCATAGGATAACTCAAGTCCCCTGATACTCATATCCAGTAACAGCAAATAATTATGGATTAGACTGGAGCTTGCTCAACTGCAAGAACAGTTGACACCCCAATTCACCTGAGAGCAGGACCTACCTTATGGCCAGAGGGTCTCAGGGAGCAGCAGTGCCAGTATTATTTCACACACAGAGATGCCACCAGTCCTACCAGTTTATCATGAAGAACCTGGTGGCAGTGTGGCCAATAGCACACAAAGCAACCTGCCAGCCTTGGTCATCAGCACTGACATTCATGGACGTCACCCAGAGGACAAAGCAGCCCCTGTGCCAGCCTAACCTCTGCAGGTTCTATCTGTACACTAATTTAAGTGTGTGTGTGTAATATGGTACCATATGTATGACATTTATGGCATGTATCACAGATCTGTAAGGCACTAGCACACAGTACCTCAGACGTGCATGCTGGCACACGCAGAGCACAGCCATGACACAACCTATCAGCAGTAACAAAGAAATGGCACAGAGCTCAGCAGTCATGGGTTACCAGCTCCTCCTCTTGAGAAGGGAACAAGAGCTTGTTTCTCATACACTTTTTTTCAGTTGCTGTGTCTGGACTGTATCTAAGGGTTAGGGTGGAAAAGCATTAGGGCTGTCCAAGAAAATGCACAGTTGCTTCTATTGTAAGGTGAAGAGAAAAGATTTGTAACAATGGACAAAAATAATTTTTCAAAATGTTAATCACAGAGAAAACCCTGAAGTGGGAAACAGAGAACACAAAGTTTGTATTTCAGCTGTGGGAGACTCAATTTTGTATCCCTGCTTTCAATTTTGCACTTTAGGGAAAAAGCCAGCAGCAATTCTCACAGTTACACAAGAATAATTAAAAATTTATCTAGGAAATACTTTTACAGATGGAGCACCCTTCGTAGCTTTAGAGTTGGAATGCTCTAGCTGGCAGCTGCTGTTCTACCACTGTTCTCTGAACAGAGACATGGGAAAGACAGCTTCTTGTGCAAGCTGTCTTTTCAGCCCCAAAGGAAAAAAAGGCAAGAGGAATGGTATCAAGCTGAGCTGCCTAGAGTGGACTGTGAAGGGAGCTTCAGCAGAGGACAGACAAACAAGGTGACCCAAGGGTGTTACGTTGGTGCACAAATAAGAAATTAATAGTCAAGTTAAAAAATTCATTAAAATCTAGTTTAGGTTGAGCCAGACATGAACCTGGGAGCAATGAAGACTGGAAGGAACCTCAGGGCAAACCACAACCAATTCTGACAGAACAGTTTCATCTCTGACCCACAGCTGACGTCTGTGTTATTCTGAGAACTGCAGGCTCCCTACAGCAGCATTGTGTATGTGTTACCCCTTACCACAGACCATGCATTTATATTTCACATACAGAAGACCAGTTTTGGCAAGTACAGTTCCCATTAATATCTGAATCTTCAGTACATATTTTCTGCAATTTAATCACTAACCTTCCTGCTAGTACAAATGAAAGGACACCTTCTGCACTTGGATCTCAAGAACTTTGAGAGCTTTTAACCATTTTCAGAGCTGCTTATAGCTGAATACAATGAGGAAACCAATGAGCTTAGGAGTGGTTTATAAGCCTTATTCTGAAACATTGCACCAATTATGTTCCTTCACAATTGAAACTTATAGACATACAAAGACAGTTAATTGATACATTTAAGATCAGTAAAGTAAGAATGCTGTACTGGTAGCATCTTCCCCTCAATACTCACCAAGTTTTTACAACAAACAGTTAAAATCCATGAAATACTTGGCAAAAGTACTTAATATTAAGAAAATGTTATTCCTAGAGCAAGGTATCCAATCCATATAAGAAAAACAGATACTATGACGAAAGAAAAAGTAAAAGAGAAGACATTTTTACAAAAGCTCTGGATGTTTAAATCCCCTAAAAAAACATGTAAAGCAAAGAGGCCACTCTGTATTTAAAGCCATTTTGTTTTTATCTATTGGGGTAGTCACTTTACATCATACCAAAAAGACTGTATAAGGAATACAAGTGTCAAGAATCAGATCTTTATGGCACAAAAGGAATTTTTCCATTAACCTGCTTTCAGAGTTGTTAAATACATTATTAAAGACAAAGACACTAAGGCTACCACAAAATAATATTTGCATGATAATTTTAGTCTTTATTCAATTTCTCTACTGACTCCTCCAGTCTAAAGGTGGACAAGAATCTTTCCAGTAGTCTGCTTCACTGATTTATTCTGAATGATGAAAAGATTCTTTCTACTTTTGACACAAACTCATTTTCTTATTTATACTGTTACTCAAATTTCACATAAGCTTTTATGTTGCACCTTACAATGTATGGAATTTCAGATTAAAATAAAACTCTACTCTTAACATAACCTTTTATAGAATGTAAAAATATTCTACATGTTTAACATATCAAGAATGTTAAGCATTTACTTTGGGGAAAACCTATTTTATGCATTTTTTCAGTGTAAACCCAACTGTGAAGGCTTTGCATTTGTGTCTCCCTGTTCAGTCGGGTGCCACCCAGTGTTCATCGTCTGCAGCTGCAGCTCGGCCACTGCACCAACCGCGGCTTCCAAAAAATTGCAAATTTGAAGATGCTGCTCACTTTTCATCTTTACTCCTCTCCCATGTCTCCCTCCACCATGGAAAATTGACATCTTTGAAATAATGAGTGTTTTTAATTATCAAAATCAGTATAAAAATAGCAGCATGCTACTAGACACGAAAAGCAGATTCATCATGCATTGTGAGTTTAAATGCAGATTTCTGCCTTCCTCTTATATTATCAAAATCTTTTCTAAAGTTAACATCAAGGCAAGGGGTATAAGGACAGACACTGCATAGTATGATTTGATACTAATCTGAACTGGGTTATTTGCCTTTAATCAAAATGCATGATAATTACAGGGTAAACAATTTTTATTTCAAAGTACAAGTTTAACTGGAATTGTAGTGATGAAAGCAGAAGAGGGAAAAATGCAGTCTTTTACAGCCCATGTCACTGTACCTCAGTTACATCCAGAGAAAAGCTCTAATTGGTGAAGAGACAAAATATTTGTGGCATGTCATTGAACCTTTGTGATAATCCAGCGTTATCCATTTCTAAAGAAATATAAATACTTTAAAACAAACATTGAAAATAAATCCTTTTGATGTAACAAACTACACTCTTTACTGAGAATTTTCAGTCTTCTTAAAAGTAAGGGACGTCACCCCAAAAATAATCGAAGTATCAATGTAGAACAATCCTTGGAGGAAAAAAGTTGGAATGTAAACCTCTGTTCCAAATTAGATCTGAAAAGCAAAAACACCACACCATGTATTTCATCCAAGTGTATTTTTCATCAAGCAACTCTTTTTAAAAGTTACTTCTACACTTCAACAGGAGACTTCCTGAACTTAGCACAGTCCTGTTTTGCTGCAGCTCATACCCTGTTTTCTTAACACATGAACAATTACTACCTGCTTTTGTCCCCACCAGCCCTGTGACAAACAGGTGAGCAATTCTGCATAACCAGAGTATCTGCAATACAATTATACATCACTAGAACATCCATAAATTAGCCCATGATTCTCAAAAACAGAAATAAAACCAAATTTGACAGTCACTTCCCTAAGTAGTGACCTTCTAATTGTTCTTCTGATATTAAAAAAAGGAAAGGCTCCACTGAGTCCCTCCTGTTAACAATGACCTTGGAAACTGCACTTCATTCCAAAGATATGACAGGGATCCTCACAGAGGTTACTCACATATTTTACTTTCTTAAAGCATAATATTAATATTTTATTGAAGAGCTGACAAAAGCTTAAAAACAATCATAGCTGCTCACTTAACCCCACACACAGATCCATTAGTTTGTAAATTTGTCCAACAGCTACTTATCTCTTTGATGTCTTACAATAGCCTCATTATTAAAAGTATGCAGTACTAGTTTTTCTAGCTTCAATGAGATAAATCTTCAGTAAGCTCAACCACTGACAGGCCCAAAGTGAAATTTTCAAAAGTCTGAAGAAAAATTCCTCAGCATTTTGGTATTTTAAAAATACTTGACCTAATGAATCACATATTGAAAACCTCAGAAAAGTCAGAATAATGTAAGCATTTTAAAAGAATTAGTCATATTATCAACTCAGAGAGAGGACTAAAAAGATGAAGAATTAAAGCATAATAGTATTCTTAGAACAGTCTATCCAATTAAGTTAACTCACTGGCTCAGTAAGTTACTACTTATCCTCTCAGCCAGCTGACCCTGCACACATTCATCTCTCAGCTGTAAATTAAACTGCATCAACTTAGAAAACATTGCACAGCAGATTTTACTTGTGCAATTTATTATAAAATTTGAGTTGTAACAATTTTATTACTATAATTTCAGAGTGTGCATGACCAATTACTACAGTTTAGTGGTAAGCAGTATCACAAGTGACTATGACAGTCAAGATTATGGTCAACTTCAGAAAAACTACTAGGATGCAGCTTTCTGTAGTTTTTATGTAAACAAAAATGGAGACTTAAAACGTTTGTTTTTTAAAAAACAAGCCCCTTAATTATTTCTGCAGTTCTGGTGGGACAGCAAGGCTGTTAAACTACAGAGGAACTGGGGTGCATCAAACGACTGATTTTCTTTTAGGCACCTTCAGACTGCTCTCCTTGTGTGTTTTAGCAGTACCATGTGTTTAGAGGCCAGCTCGGGAATGACTGTAGGACAGGAGAGAGGACAGAAAGCTGGGACATGCATGCACCACACCACTTCCTGAGGCAGTCCCTGAGGAGCAAAGCTATCCTGAACACCCCTGTATTCATTGCTGTAGAACTAACAATAGCTTATTGCCAAAGATGATGCTTCCAGCATATGATAAAAATGCACATGTACTACTTACATCATCAATATCTTCATCATCATCTCCAATATCATCAAACTGGATTTCATCATCATCGCCAGGACCAAATGTGTCTGTTTCATTGATTTTAGCTGTGAAGGAATTTAGAGAAGTTAAGGAGTGCAATCAGACTGTTCCAAGACAGCTTGAGTATTCTTATCCAACATGAACTTCCAATTTGAAGTGGAAAGATTCTTACCATGTTCTGGAAGCTCCCCATATGCTTTCAGGCTTCTGGCTTCATCTGCATTGTATTTTAGAATAACATCAGCCTTGTTATCCTAAATAAGAATTCATTAGAAAGTATTAGTCATCTATGAAGGAAAAGTAAAACTATTAACCTCAGCAGACTGCATTATTTACAACAACAGTATTACTTACAGTGGATTAACACCTATAATATTTATAGAAGAACATGCTGTTCTTCCTTCCCCTCCAGTTCCTTTAAATGCGTAGTAAACACATTGGAGTATTTTCATTTCTTCTGAGTGATAACTTAATTATCTCTAATTACTAGTATTTTACAGATTCACAGAATGGTTTGCATTGGAAGGGACCTTAAAAATCATCTATTTCCAAGCCCCCTGCCTGGTCAGGGACACCTTCCACTAGACCAGGGCGCTCAATCTGGCATTGAACACTGCCAGGGATGGGACGGGACATCCACAACTTCCCTGAGCAACAAGAAAAAAGAGAATTTGAGACAAATGAGAAATGTTGAGAATTCAACAACTTGACAAGTCCAATTTCATGCCTCTGAAATTAACCTTTTTTCAGACAATACACATAGTTGTTTGATGGTCAATCAGGAATCACAGAATCACAAGGTTGGAAGAGACCTGTGAGATCATCGAGTCCAACCCAGCCCTAACACCTCAACTGAACCATGGCACTGAGTGCCACATCCTGCCTTTTTAAACACATCCAGGGATGGTGACTCCACCATCTCCCGAGGCAGACAAGTCCAATACTTTATCATTCTTTCCGTAAAAAACTTTTTCCTAATATCCAATCTTAATTTCCCTTGGCGAAGTCAAAACCAGGTAATTCCTAGTTTTAAGTACTTTAATATATACATTAAATTATGTTTCTTAAATGTTTTCTAAACCTAATGCACATTTCAGAAGCAGAATCTATGTTCAACTACTGGTGACAACACTAATATTCAGGAAAGGCATTCACCTAATGAAAACTTGACAACTGCTTCCCATTACTGTTTATATTACGCAAAGTTACGCCACTCCATTTTTGAAAATTTAAGTACAAACTAATTAGTGATTAATTTGCCTCTTAAGGTAAAAGCCTAAACATCAACGATCCAAAATTCTGATTACCAACGATTCTAATTATCACAAGAAAATGTTTGGTACTTGACTCAATCTCCCTTTGTACCACAGGATGCAAGCACCAAACAGCTACATCTGAAAAAAAAAGGTCAAGCTTGATGACAATAAGTGCCTTCACTCACAAAGTCTCAGGGTGTAATTTAGAAGAACAAGTTGAACCAGAATTTGTCTGCTCATTACAATCTTCCTGTAGTACAAGGAAACTAAAGATCATGATTTAGCATAACTAAATACAAATGCAAAGTTAGACAGGAATTTCCTCACAACACCTGCTGCAATTTAACAGTACATAAAGCTACTTTTAATATACTCCTTATAGTGGCACATTATACTGAATTTTTACCTGGTAGTCTCTTAAGCCAATCAATATAATATCAGATGTATTTATCCAGACCTGAAGGAGAAAACATGTGTTACAGAAATTCAACTTATGTTGTATAACACAAGAAGCAAACAACACATTTAGATTTACGAAGAGACTAAAAACATTCCACTGCCGCCACCACCTTCATTTTCTAACCAGTATGCTAGAAATATCCAATTTCATGTTTTAACAGCAAATCCAAGGTCATAAATACTCATAGTTACATTATTTTTACATGTTATGGAGTTATTACAGGGTAATGGCTCTTCTTTGAAGAGCTTCTAGCCAACAGGGTGGTTACTAAGCCTTAACATCTGAGAAAACAAAAAGAATGCATCAAGGCACCAGTCGTGAACTCTGTCAACTGAGCTCCTCAAGGGCAAAAATTAAAGAAAAACGTGATGAAGGGGGTGATGAACAAGAACAGTGAAGAGCACAAGAAAATGAACTGAGTTGTTTCTAGAAACTATGTTAACCAGAAATCTGCAGAAGAGGCTATGCTTTTAAATGCACAGGGTGGTTCTATCCCACGTCTGCTTGGGTTTTTTTGAGAGTTAATTCGTTTCAGTTGGAATTTCCTTTCTTTTAAACATAAGGAATAGATAAGTGGTGCCTTTTGTAGCAAGAAATTAATTCTGCAGCACTCAGTGTTTCTTTATGCACATTCTCCACTACCTTCAACACTTTCTTGCAGGCAGCTATGGCACTGCTTACACTGATCCCAAGACATGTGCATTCACTGCTGTCCAAAAAATGGAACAATCCAGAATGACGACAACATCTGTTTTCATTGGAAACAGACTGAGGGACCTCCTCCTTACCATGCACCAGCAGAGGACAGCAATATGTAACACCTGACAATGGTGTCCCCTCTGGTGTCAGAGGGGACACCACCTAAAGATTGCAAAATTAAGAATGCAAACACTTACACCTGACATCCCTGAAGGTACAAATCTTTGCAGATTACTTTCAACAGAAATATTTTGGGAACTGATGAAGTGGATGATGAAACAATGGCATTGGAGGCATATTTTCTAAATAGTCACCAAGCTCCCCCTCTGCAATTACGGAGACTTTTATTATTTTACATATGTATCATTTTCTAGAATATGAAAAGCTTGAAATGAATATGAAATGCTTTCATAAGCAGCCAAAAAAACCTTCCCCTGAAATATAGACACTGAAAGGCAGCCCTTCAACTGTGAGCTTCACCCAAGAGCCAAAGACTGCCTATTCTTGTGCCAGCAATGGAAACAGAAGGACAGACTAGTTTACTATCAAAAAAAGTAGTTTAAACTATTAAGTGCAGTAGAAACATTCATTTTTGTAACAAGCTACCTATGTAAATTTTTACAATTAAATATCATGCATAACATCACTGTTTCCTATTGCAATGCTTCAGAATTACCTTTTTTCTTAGTTTCCCTCTAATATGACATAACCTCTTCACACCATCAAAACATAATGCCTCCAGTCTTCCATTGCCTAACATCTTGATCACCTGGGCATATTCTGAAAGAGATGGTAACATACAGAAACACAGAATCATTTAGGCTGGAAAAGATCTTTAGGATCAATGAGTACAACCATTAACCCAGCACTTAAAGTTAAGTCCACTGCTAAGTCATGTCCCAAAGTGCCACAGAATAAAACTTCTGAACAAACCCAGCTTCAAGACACAACCAATAACTTTCCCACTGTAACCCAAATTTGCTGTAATATTTTATCAAACATGAACTGCTGAGAGAAGCTTCAAGCCCCCACACAGGCTGCTGAATGTATCACAGTTTTGTATCACTGTTGATGTTAACATTTTCAAATACTGCTCCTTCTTGGTTGCATCCACCTTTTGCTCCCTCTGAAATGCTTACTAGGGAAAATCTCAGAGCTACTAAGTCACACTCAGAGTCTGAAGGTATATGACAACATCACAGCACCTGTCCTAAAGGACAACATCTCAGTGCTGTCACTGAGGCAGGAGAAAGCTGCACGCCCTGTATAACCACCCACTGAGACTCTCAATCCCTCTTGCTGAGGCTCTGTGGACAACACCCCACTGTCCCTGAAAGGACATAAGCTGGTGTTATCAGACACTGTCTGGAAGGCAACCAGCAGACTTCAGCTGCAGACTTCAGACTTCAGTCTATGAAGCACCTCTCTAACCCAACCCTCAATCTCCTCACCTTGTATTTCATCTTCTCCCTCACCAAGCTGCAAAAAATCACATACTGGAGAACTTCACACAAATTAGATAGTCCAATGAACCATGAGACTCTTCTTAACAGAGAATAATGTTTCATTAAATAGATTTTGCTTGGGAGATGTAAAGGATCTTAAGTTTCAGATGTACATAAAAATAAACTCATTTTCTGCTTACAATCAACACAAAATACCAGAAATTTGTTCAGTGGCACTTCTACAGTGATTTAAATCAGCACCTTTCCCATATTTCTAATAAACCAACTGAATAATTGGTTACTAGGAAAGCACTCACATTATGTGAGCAAACACCAGAGTGTGACACACAAGACAGGGCGAGCTGGAAGGGAGGTGAGCTCACTGTCACCAAAGGCAGGGCAGATGGGAACCCCAGTCACCCCCTGGCTGAACTCTCTTGTGCCTTACTTCCCCTGACAGCATCCCACTTACTGCCCCTGTTTTAGCAACTGTTACACTTCCAGCCCAGGAGCCAACAGAGCCAAACCATCACGGGACAGAACAGTGAGGTGAGCTGCTCTGCCACACCAGTGACTTCGGGGAGCTCAGCAAAGGATCCAAGAGATGTTAGAGTCCCTATAAAACAGAAAGTGGGACTGTGCATCCCAGGGACAATTACTGGCAAAACTGAACCACATCTGCTAAGCCAGCTGCTCACACACCATCATAACAAAGCTATAAAGAGGTTTCAATGAAATGGTTAAGTGCTGTTTTACACAAAGCACTGCACTAAGGTCAAGAAGAAGGAAACATCATTCTTATGTGGTGAAGATATCAAAAATTTCCCTTCTCCTACTTTCTCTTACACTCAATGTCATTTGGAATTCAAATACAAACCCAATAAGAATACCTCTCTCTATTCTGTCACTTACAGTATGTGACTGAAAACAGTGACTTTGCATACTATAGTTAAAAACTCACCTTGCCCATCTTCTTTGAACACCAGTTCTCTTTTTTCTGATTCATTCTCATTCTTACCTCGTCGCCTGTTTTTACCTCCTTTGCCTAAATTGAAAGTGGGAGAAGTAAAAAGCAGGTGTTACTGTCTCTGGATAGAGTGAGTGAACAAAATCAGACTTATGGAGATTTTTATGCTTGTACTCTATAATGCTATTTTAAGTATCCTACCCAGATCTAGATTTTTTTTGCTTACTTTCAAGTCTAAATTTTTAGCTGAATAGTAACAAAGTAACTAAACATTAGAATCTCCACTGTTTAAGATGTCCTGGTTGCTCGGGAGTGACAGCAGCCTTCAAAATGATTTTCACAAGATGGCCATTTTCAGTTTCTGTGATCCCTGCTACCAAATACCTCAAAAATAACGGTGGGATAGCCTGATGCACATAATCTTCAAGAGCAGATGAATAACTTCAGTTTCTGTGGTGCTACAATCCCCGAAATACTCAAAAGGAAGCTTACGCTCCAAGTGAAGCTGCCCTTTTTAAAACGCACACACGTGGCAACAGGATTAGATGCTCTTCATGAAGAGCATAAGAGCAGCTCATACTTGCCCCGCTGTTAAAATCTGCTGCTCCGTTTCCCTCACGGTTTCTGCGTTTCCTTTCCGGAGTAAGAAACACGGGAAGCGGCAGCAGCGCTGCCCAGCCAGGGCACGGCGGGGCCCGGCCGCCTCCTCGCCAGGGCCGCTCCTGACAAGCGAGCCGCGGGCAGGGCCTCCCGCCCCGGCCGGGCCTCAGCGGCCTCCGAGGCGCGCCCGGCAGGCGGAACCGGCCCGGGGACCCGCCGGGGTGGCGGGAGCCCCTCGGCCCGCGGGCTCCGGCGGCGCNCGTGCGCTGCGCTCCGGCCGCTGCACCGACTCGGCCACAGCGGCCCCACGCGGCCCGGCGGACTCCGCTCCCCGTCACGGCCCCGGGAACGGCCCCGCCTGGGCACTGCCAAGCGTTCTATGGGGGAGTTCAGGGAAAAGGGAAAAGAGAAAAGGGAAAAGGAGGAGCGGGCAGGCGCACCCAGGCAGCCCCGGGACACCGCACGGCGCTCGGGGGGAGCCGTGTTAGTGATAATTCCTTCCAGTACCTGCAGTACCTGCCAGGAAAGATGGGGCAAGAATGTTTACAGGAGTTCGTAGTGACGGAACCAGGAGTGGATTCAAAGTGAAAGAGAGCAGTTTTGGATGAGACATTACGAAGACATTGTTTACCGTGCGGGCGCTGAGGCACTGGCGCAGGCTGCCCAGAGAGGCTGTGGATGCCCCATCTCCGGAGGAGTTCAAGGCAAGGCTGGCTGAGGCTCCGAGCAACCTGGGATAGTGGCGGGGGGATTGGAACTAGATGATTTTCAAGCTCCATTCCAACCCAAAACTATTCTATGATTCTGTAAATCAGAGGGCACTAAGGTGAGGAAGGCTGACAGCAAGAGCTGTAGTATACCAGCCCCCCTTTCTGCCTTTGCAGCGTTTCTGGAGGCTTACAAATTATCCAGTTTACTCGTAAATAAATTAAAAAATGTTTTTAAACAGGCAGCATAAAACCTTGTGTGAACAAAGGGCCACAGCTATGCACCTTTGATCCCAGGTGTGAATTTCACTGGGGAAATCACAGTACCTTTGCCCCATATCCACTACCAAACCTTTCCTTGTTCTTTCTTTTTGTACCCTTGATGCCTTTATTTTGGTACACTTACCAAAACCTCTGGTTACATTCCTCACAAATCCTCTGTCACAATTACTGTAATTTTTTGTAGACTATGTAACCTTTGAAAATCCTCCATCTTTTCCAGGTTGCAAGGTTAAAAAGAATCACAGCTGTAAGCTTCCAAGTTGTATGAGCTACTAAAACATGGGCCTGTTGTTTATGGAGTGCCTCTGCATATACTATTATGTTTCAAATGTTTACCAAGTGCATTAATTATCCAACATGCCCATATTTTCAGTGTACAGAGCAATGCAGGCATTGCAAATGTTACTTAGCACCCTCCTGTAAAGACTGGAATCCAACGGGGTATTAAAATACAATCTCCTGGCATTGTGGTCTTATTCTAAGTTATATCAGGTCTATAAGCACCGGCTGAACACAAGTTTTTCCTCTCTCTCCATGTTTACCTTCCTCAACATGCTGCAATGTTGGGACACTTGCTTTTTACAAACCCTTTCTGCTTGGCAAAGCAGACTCAGCGTGCTGTGAAGGTAGTTCAGCGTTAGTGATGAACAAGCAATGACTTTTGTAACTGGTCAGAACAAATGATTACACAAAACAACCCTTTAATATGTTTCAAAGTTTATTCATAGTAGAAATTTCAACTTCTTTTGAAGACTACAAAACCTGCCATTAGACAGGACAACGAGCAATCATAACTTTCCAAAACTGTTCATAGTTACATCTGGAACAGTTCTAATTACACATTAATAGCATGATTGGAACATCTCTTAGATCAGACTCTGAATAAAACAATCATTTAAAGTATTCAGTACAATTAAGTATTTTTTTTTAACTAGCATTTCAGTTCTATGACAGCAGTGCCAAGCATCTAACAGATGCTATTGTAATGGTCTAGAACAAGGTACAATACCACTGATTTCCTGGAACAGTACCCTAGACTCACTTACATGCCATGCTGAGAAAACTAGTATAAAGTATGATTGTATAGAATCGTAGAAAAATATTTTATCTGTGATTTTGTAATTTTTTAAAAATTGTTTAAGTAGACTTCCCCCCCAACTAGGTTGCAAAATAATTACATCCCTCATAAGTACACCTTCCCTTTGATTAGGTCAAGAGTATCAAGATAAAGCTAATCATTTACATCATTTTCATAAGTGAAAATTCATCTATTAACCACTGCTGCTTAGTAAGGGCCAGCACACTTTGAATCCTTTCCTTCCAGTAATACAAAAGCACAGCTTTAGTTGGTAACACCACATTTACAAAAGCAAAACACACACACAAAAAAATCCCAGACATGTAAATCTATTTTCTTATGCCCTTGTCGCTTCAAAAAGTTTTAACTATTTTCTTGAAAAACTCCTTTTAAGTTTTAGTCAATGTTATAGTGATTATGAATGCAGAACTTTGCCATTACTGGACACAGATGGCATTTAATGGGTATTGCAACTACACTTCTCTCCATTCCCTCATGCTCTCAAGCACAGTAAATGGTAATTTCACACAAAAAAAATTAAAGCCAAACCATAGTCAACACATAGAAAATCCACCTGTATCTGCATTCTCTTTTTTTTTATCCTCTGACTCTGAGTCCCTTGCTATGCTTTGCAGACCAAGCAGCAGTCCAGCAATGAATGTACACAGTGTGTCACAAACTCACATTCTAACAGAAAGGTGCTGAGACTCAGAGAAGCATTATAGGATAGGTTATAACAACTGCAGCTACAAAAACATTAAAAAAAAGTGAAAGTCATGAACATGGATCCAAACCAGGAAGTAAGGTACATAAACCACACCTGGCCTGTAAATACACCTCCCTGATTAAGCAGGCCCTTTATATCTTGGTTTTGAAAGTACACTTAAAAATATAGTGGATCTAGACTTCAACACATTCAGTTTAGGGTGTGCTAAATTCTCCTGTTTTGCTACAATTTAAAATGTTCATCCTCTGCTGATACATATACATGACTTAATAGCAACATTTGTCAAGTCTAGACTAAATTAACAGCTCACTTGAGAGTGTAGATATGTAGAATGCAGGAATTAACTTCGCTTCACTATTTGGCTAATAAGCTTGAGGACCACAGAATAAAGCTACAATAAAACTGCTGAAAGTATTTTGATATTATTTTAATGTGGATATTGCCAATAGTGAGGCAGCTTAACACTTGCTCTTTTTGGTCTGTTCTTTGCCAGGTACCTACATACACACACTGAACAGAGCAGGAACTCCTTCCTGAAGTGAAATGTTATTACTGACACACTGGCGAGTACTGCCATCCTTTTATTTCAAGAGCATTTAAATAATTTGGTTGACTACATATGACAATCTTCTAATTAACACCTTAAAAGCCACCAGAAGGTACAGTTTCTAGATTCTGAGAAGCCTGACTTAAAATTGCTCACAGAGCTGAAAAATACATTTTTTTGAGAGGTAAGGTTTTAATAAATTCGTCTGGAACTGCTGACACTGTAAAAAAAAATTAAGATGGGCTTTTTCTGCTTCTGCTTAAAAATATTTCTTGAAGGAAGGGTAGATGAATCTGTACAGCTAAAGGGAACTTCAATGCTAGAGCACCAAGTAAGGGAAAATACTGTTTGCTCGGGAAGAGCTGTGTTTTCAAATTTCTGAGAGCTAGGCTAATTTAAGAATCCTTGTTTATAAAACCAGTTTCTTCACAATTATATAATGGATTAAATATTTAGCAAAATTTTAAGGGCAATAAAACTGTGATCCTTTGCAAATCTAGGAAAGGAAGCTTCGCCAAGGAACTCAGAAATTCTGGCAGAAGAAACACTCCCATTCAGAGCAAATCTGTGGTGTCATAAAGATGATTCTTCCTTTCAACAAACCACTGATGATTTCAGGGAAATAAGCCAATTATCACCATAAAAGAAATTTAATACCACTAAGCCAAGAAAATACCTTCTTATGCAAAACACAAAACTGCATTGTTCACCAATAGCCATTCACCCAGATTTGTATTTTATTAAAGCTGGAATTCCCAACAGTAATTTTCATATCTGGAAGGACTTTACATAGTCTATAATTTTTGTGGAATGGAACACTCAGTGTATTCAAATACATTCCAGTGCCCTTTCTAATTTGGGAAATTTCATCTTTTCAAGACAAGCCATCAAGATGGGCCTTTAATTACTTTAGATACCAGGAGGCCAAGAGTATTAAAAGTTTATATCAGTATTTAAAGTGAGTCTTCCACCCTCATTACCAGCTCTCTTCCATCTGTGGAAAAGTAAGAATGTTCCCTCTGAATGGCTTCATCTTACCTGACTGGGATGACACTATTTTCATGGTAAATTAGAATGAATCTTTTTTTAACCAAACAGATTTTTATGACTTGCCTCTTATTTTGCTTTTGAAGTCAATTAAAATGATCAGAAAGTAAGTGACAGAACATTAGATCCATCAGTTTTGCAACTGCAATGAATGCAGTTTAAACCTACTCTTTGCAGGCTGCTGCTTATTAGCGACCAATATGTTTTGCTTTATCTTCAAATGTTGCCTTTCTTCTATAATGCCAACATTCATTCACTGAACAATTCCTTTGCAGCTTAAAGAAAAGTCATAGAATACAGATAAAATATTAACAATGGATTATAAGAATAAACCATATAGAAATGTCCTCTATCAGAAAGTATTTAGCAATAATTCCTGAGTCCAGAGATTAGATTGGAGAGACTAAAAGGGAGGGCAGGGGTAACAAAGACAGCAAGATATGGAGCAAGTTATCTTTTCTCTGGGTTATATTACCTATAGGATATATAGTATGGTGAGAGATTCACTGTTTAAATTTCATAACATGACATGTGACATCAAAAACACAGAAATGTAGAAAAGACATAGGCAAGGAAAACTACTTATCCATAGTATTACATTCAATAGCTGTTTAACAGTCAGGCTTCTTTTAGAGCTGTCCAACAATACTGATTAATCCAGGTGAACTGTTTAATCAGGCTTACTTGTCATAATGATTAATAATATGTAAGTAAAACAAGGCATGTATACATTAAAGAAAACAGCACGGAAATGTACTGCTTGTGAACTGTTTACAAAAACATACAAAATGTTGGATGGCACAATGTATAGTGCTAATATAAACAGATTGTTTAAGCTAAGTGCTTAACATAAACTGTCCATCTCGACCTGTAACAAAGAATATTTTAGGGGACAAAAAAAATATTCCTTATAAAAATAATGCTATGTGGTGCAGAGTGCTTTATTCAGTGTATTTTTGACAGAGGTGGCATTTGTAATTCTTCTGGTTTACTCAGTCGCAAACGTGATCATTTTCATTGTTTCCACTTGTCACTCCATTTGCAGCTCCAGTAAGATCAGTAACTTGCCATCAACAGTTTAAAGCGAGAGTAGATGAAAGCAGTAGCAGCAGCAGGAGCAGCAGCATTATAGGTACCAGCTGGGACAGAGTGTGCTTGCAGGTATCTGTCAGATATGTGCTACCTGTCGCCATGATTTGTGCTATCATCTTATGCCATGGTACCAAGTGTCTGGTTGAGGTCATTTCACAGGGCTGTGGAGGTAATTTTTTTAATACCTCTCCTCTGAGCAAGAGTAGAACGGCCAACTGGCTCCAAAACTGGTGACTGATTACGATTCAAAGCAGAGTAAGTTGCTGCCATTGCACCCTGTGGGGTAGAGGGGAAAAGAACAGTAAGAGTATGTTGTGACTTATGCACACACTACAGGAGTGCTAAACATCAGAAACTCTGAATAAGTTTTAACTTTCAGTCTCTTTTCATCTACAAAACAGAAACATACTACTGCATTACTCAAGTCCTAGCAGTGTTCAGAGCGAGTGGTTTTAGGGTAATAAATAGTTTTACATTGTTTAGAGTCAAACCCAGGCCAAATAAGTTCTGCCACTATGTAGTGTGAAAGAGTTGGGGAGTGAAATCCCATTGGTAGACTGTCTCTGCTTATCACTTATACAACCATTTCAGCTTCCACCAAAATACCTAAAAATCACCCACATTATTCAGAGCACATAAAATTTATTTTTAAAAAATTTACAAAGTTGTGAGCTGTGGGATCAGAACTCCTCCACTTGTCACTTGTGGTTTTGGATGCTAGAAATTTCTAATAGCTGACTCAGAGAGTGTTAATTATATTCTTCAGATACCTTTTATGTTGCACATAAGATTCTTGAAAGTAGGGATGAAAACAAGACTGAATACAAAGAAGTAGAATTCAATTAGTTTTTATTTTTCTCTGCTTGTTCAAAGTGAAAAAGTTCCAGGTTGTTTCAGACAGAGTGCAGAAGTGTGATACCATAATAATTAACAGTGCCCTTTTGACTTCAGCTTTTACTGTGATCACAAACTCTTCTGTTTTCCTTCAGTTACTGCGAAGTACCCTCCTCTAAAACTGTAAAGTTAGCAAATGATTTTACAGCTCCCCTATAGTCACCTGACATTTTTCACTATGAGAAGAATGATTTAGGTTGGTTTCTGAAAGCACTTAAGCCTTCCAGTGCAAGTAAGCCCAATAGATTTCAAACACAAGAAGATGAATGCAAATGTTTTAGATTTATCACCTGTAAGTGGTTTCATATTAAATCCTATTACATATTACATGTTCATTTTATGGCTTAGTGCAACATCCAGTCATAACAACTTTTTCACAATATTTAGAGGAGATACATACTACCCTAACTTTAAAAACAAACCCCCTTTTGTTTACACTGATTTTGGCTAAACAGCAAGCTGAAAAAATATCTACTTACCTTCACTAAATGGGGAGCATCCTGCCTGTTCAGCTGGTATTGAGGCAACTGGTCACAGTGAACTATCCAGGGGTGACTGAGAACTTGGGCTGCAGTCAGTCTTTGATGAGGGTCAACATGGAGCATTTTTGAAACAAGGTCCTGTCAACAAAGATGAATGGAAAAAACAGCAGAACTTCAACTTTAAAACAGATTAATAGTTTAAAACTATAAAAGAAAATCCTAGAGGTATAAAAATATGTTCATAATGTCAGTTTAAAACAAATTACAAACCACCCAGCAATGCTAACAGTGTATCTGTTAATTATGTGAATTAATAGACATTTGATAACAAAAGGAAGGTATCCAATTAAACACAGAAAATTTTAGCATTTTAAGCATCCACATAGAAGGGGCATAAAGGATATTGCACACTGAGGTTCAAAGTCTATTTGCTGTCAAAAATAGAATTCTCAAAAATGTAATACTTCATTGGTTTGCATGATCATGATTTAGACTACCTGTATGATTTTTAAATGTCATGCTTCCACATGAAGTTTTAATAAAGCACTTCTCACCATGGATAATTGTGTGTGTGAATACTGATAAAACACACTATATTTCTCAGGACACCTGTTAACCCTGTTCTTTACTCCCACATGCAAGTGACTGCTGAAACATGAACAGATCAAAAACAGAAAACAAAATTCTAGGCACATAAGGGATTAGATCAGTATTTTAATGTAACAACAGGTGGAACTTACCCAGTCATCTATGATATAACATATACATTATAATCAACAATGTTACATTGCAATCCATCCCTGATGCCCCAAGAGACAAAGCAAATATACTTGCCTTAGCTGTGTCTGAAACACTGTTCCAATAACCACCGCTGAGGGAGAACTTTCCACTTCCTATTCGGGCCAAAATCTCCTCTGGGGTGTCATCAGGACCATTTGCAAAAGGAGTGTAACTATTTAACCAAACGAATTCAATGTTAGTAACTTCCATAACCTGGGCCTCAGTAAGTATTATAAATCTGATTGCAAGTTCAACAAAATTATAGGCAACAGTCAAACAGTTTTAAAAATAATTTATTCTTAACACGTGAACATACATGACACTGACTATACATCTGTTCTTATTGCATGAATTCCCTCTGTATCTGGTCTAAAAATCAGATTTTTCCTATAGCAGTTCAAATACTGGTAGCTCCTGAATTAAAGAAAGTATTCCTTAAGCTTTCATATTCTAGTGAAGCCCTAAACCAATCCATTCTTTTGTAAATCTAAATGTCTGAGAAACAATAGATGCTGGTTTAATGCCAGAGGAAGAAAGGTGCACCAGTTTTCCTTGCTTGACTATACATACTCTGCTATCAGAATGCCCCCAACCAAAAAAAGAGATATATTTAAAACCGAGTATGTTTGTCGCTTATTTATTTTAAAATATGAAAATCTTTGATGATGTTAACTCTTAACCAAAGTGGCAATATGAATAACCTAGCATAAAAAGATAGTTGCTATTATATCTGCTAAACAGATTTTATTTTGAACTTCTGGTACTGTAGAGCTGAATTCCTTATAATCTTTTTTTTATGCAATTAATTTCTGCTGCATATACAAATGCCTTTCTACTGAATTTATTATATTCCATCTGCATCACTTCAAACATTCAGTGGCTAGATTTTACACACAAGCATGCATTGTATTTGCAACATATATTTTCTTCAATATATATGCTGCTTAATCTATCTTTTAACTTTCACATGAAACAATAACTTCTTAGTGTCAAATCACCTTTAAGCAGAAATTAAAAACCCCAAATAGAGGAGACATTAGAAGCAAAGATTTTTTTATGTCAATCCCTGCAATCTTGGATTTTACTAAAGGCAAAGCGTATTCTCAACCCCAAAGCTGAGATCAATCGGTGCTTTGATAGAAATATCTGCAACAGTGGGCCTGCATTTATTACTGGCTTTGTTTGCATTGGTTTGGTATTTTACAGCAAAGCAAATGATAATCACCCTTACCCAGTGAGCATGGTATAAAGTAGAACACCAAGGCTCCATATGTCACATGCAGCATCATAACCTTGCCTCTTTAAAACCTGAGGGAGATAAATATTTCTTCTGAAAAAAATGCTTAGAAATGCTTTGATTATGCTATAAAAATGGTAACGTTTCAAATTTTTATTGTTTACAGAGTGATTCCACTTGTTACACAAGAACAAAAAAAATCTAGCTGGCAAAAGAATCTCAGTAAAATATATCAAGGTACATAAACTATCCTGGGTTTTACCTCTGGTGCAACAAAATTTGCTGTATAACATGGAGTCATCAGAAGACCATTTTCCGCTCGCAGCTGTTTTGCAAAGCCAAAGTCACAGATTCGAATTGATTCTGGATTACCAGATTCATCAACATAGAGAATATTGCTAGGCTTCAGGTCTCTGTGAACAACCTAAAGAAAAAAGAAGCCATTAAATACAATAAGCTAAACACATGAAAAGTTTTTTATTATAATTAGCAATTCTGCTACTTAATTTTAAGTCTCCCATCAGTGCGCTCTGTTTCCAGAGTTCCAGGTTCCACCATCAGCTGCAGTGTTTTGATGCTCCATGGAGTCTGGAGCACGGGAATTCTAACTTGGAAATTCTAACTATAAAACCCCCTCCAGACATCCTGCCCCCCTAATTTATTTGTACAGACAGTTCCATATGTCTCTTCTGATGCTCAAATAATGTATTTCCTTTTTAACATGCATAACTACCAGGTTCCTTAAATCAGAACCTTTGGTTTCTAATATTTTTTGGAGTTGGGGTGCCCATAGCTGCTGATGTGCCACCTTGCTATATAACCACAGACTAGTTACTGCTGGACTAACTCTGTATCCCATTCTCTTCATTCAGACAGTCTGAACTGATCTCAGAAAAACACTTAAAGCCTGATTAAGAAGGAATTTTAATAACTAAAAAAAACCCCAACAAAGTATCAAAGAGGTATTCTGCAAGTACCAAAAAAAGCCTGTACTGGTTCCCAACTGTCTGCTTTTGCAGGGGCTCAAGATATAAAATGCTTGACAATAATGGAGAAGCCGCCAAAGTTCTGGCAGAATTTGAAGCTATGTTATAACAAGCTTTAACAAAACCTGGAATGCACAAGGACAGTCTTTGAAATCAGATGACCTGCTACATTTTCTTCACAAGACTAGGTAGCCTACAGAGACTTTGCTCTCTGTAAAGAAGAGGGTATATACCACTGTAAGACAGCAGAGTGGATCTAAGGATCCTCTAAATATTGAAGTAGAACATGAGGGCCTTTATCTTCCCTGTTGTGCTATGTGTTTTATTAATATTAAATGCAGCTTTTCATGGTTAAATTTAAAGGGAAGAGATTGTGAAATATTTCACAAAAGTAATCACATTAGAACAAGATACTCCCAGACTTCTGCAAGTAAGTGATGTCTAGAAATCAGAAGCTCAACACACTCATCCAAAGCTAGCACGGTTTCAGGAAAGCATGATGAGACCAAGAGCACGAGTGCAGAGGGTCATGCACATTGCAAAGCCATTAAAGGCAATAAGTCTATTTAGTAGAGACTTCTCCAGCATGCAAATCCTGTGCAATTCTCAGATTTAACAAACCAAGTACCTAAAATTACAGAAATAAGCACCTTGTAAGCTGAAATATAGAAATGATATTAATGAATTTGACTTGGAACAGTAGGTGTTAAGGGGAATGTCCTGGCTTGAGATGTCAGTGTATGAGAGAACCAGTTGCTGATTGCCCTATTTTTTTACCTTTTTTCCTAATAATGAGTGAAACAACCTTTACTGCTCCAAGAGGCAAATAAAAAAACCCTCCAGTTTTATTCTTGTTGATGTTTAAGTTTTTTTTTGTTTTTTTTTAAGAGATTCTAAAAGGGGTAGAAAGGAAGAAGTGAGCAATGGAAGCAGCATAGAGCTGGGATTTGGCAGTTTCTAGAACAGTCTGCTTGAGTTGTATGCTTTTTTTGGAAGAAGGGGAAGCAAGGCTCAAGTAGGAGGACGAGTAAGTGTAACAGTCTAGCTCAAATTAAAACACTACTTCCCAAGCAATCAAAATGTTTATGTCAAAGAATAAGTGAAACACTTTCCTATGTTAAGCTGTTTTCCCAAAGGTAAATATGGAAAAATTTTTAAAGTATATTTATTTAAAAAAAAAATTGCCAGATTGTTTAGATTATGTTGGTATTTTGTATAGAAATAACATTTTATTTTAGAGCAACAGAAGAAAGCAAAATAACATGCAGGAACTTTCAGTTATTTATTTCTTAGCATTGTGCTTTTGACCAGCAGTCTCAATATTCCAAGATGACATGACACTTCTTGTTTATCTGTTCCATGATGTCTCTTGTGCCAATCCTTAATCACTGTATGTTGGCCCTAATACTTTTAGAATGCTTTGGGTGAGTGTGGGAAGCACTGCTTATCCTGAGGATTTCATTCCTTGCTTAGCTATTTTCTTAGTTCAAAAGTATCTTATGAGTGTCCATGAGGAACTCTCCCTGGGAGAGGTTGTGGAGACTGCACCTAGATGCAGAGACTGTCAAACCAGATATTACCCAATATATTCATATATTAGTATATTCAAATAAGCTCATCCAGCGTCCTTTGCAAAGGAGTTTCAACAGGAAAATCCACTGCATGTACGAGGGACTCTTCCAGAAAAGAATAAGACTACTGAAATGCACACTCTTTAGATACATGGCCAGCTTTCCTGTGGAGGTGTACTTAATATAAGACTTGAAAATTTACAAAAGCAATCATCCCTAAGTTCATGTGGTCTAATACAAGTTAAAATGCCAATATTTACAGATATCTACAGTACAGAAACGAAAACCTCTAAAATCCCTTACTTGATGCAAGGACACTGGGCCTCTTTTAGCCACATGTGGCAAGAATTAACCAAGTTATGATTTATTATTCTATTATGTGTATTTCTATACAGAAGATATTAAGGTTTGATCATAATCCCCATGGGTGCTGCTGGCCAAAGACTATAATCTGTGCACACAGGCTCAAAAAAACCACATACATGAGTAAGTGACTGGAGTGATGAATCACAGAATGAGATACCAGATAACTTTGATCATAAGTTTTCTGAAATAACAGCTTCCAGACATGACAGCGTGTATTAAATTGTTATTTGTTATTTAAAATAATTCGAGTACTATATGTTCCAAAGCATCTTTTCTTGGGTAACAACATCATGTATTAGCAGCTTGACTTTTTCCTTGCACCCTTATTTTCTGCTTTTTCTCCATCTCCTTTTTCTTGTTTACTTCAAAATGCAAAACAACTTGTCTCTCTTGCCATGCAAGAGAGTGTTCACAGCGTCCTTCTATATATTTGAACTTCCTCCGTCTCCAAATTAATTTCCCGAAGTGTTAATTTTCTGTCTCCTACAAGTTCCTGACCCTATGGCACAGGAGTTACAAGTCATAAACCATTCTCCAAAACCAAAAAGTCAAAGGAATTACAAGTATGACAGGTAGAAAATAAATTTTCAGAGTTTATCACAGGAAAAGATTCAAATTACATCAGGTCCCATGGCTATGCAATGACACTGGACCTAGCACTTCTTCCTGGATTTTTTCCCCTCATATCCTCTCTGTTAGTAATTATCTGCATATTCCACAGAACTGCTGACAGACTGCATGCAGAACAACAGAAACAGTTGCATCACCTCAGTTATCTGAACACATACAGAGCTGATAAGCAAATTTTTGATTTCAACACAAATTCCTGCTGCAATGTAATTGTTTAACAAAAACTACTTAATTACCACACAGAAGAATGTATCAAGATACAAGTTTATGTTTCTGAAAGAGAAGAATATCAACAGCTATAAATACTTTGTCTGAGATGAAAACTTACCCCTTGTGTGTGGAGATATTCAACCGTTTTTGTTATTGTGAACAGAACAGCACTGGCTTCTCGTTCTGAGAAAAATTTTTGCCTAAGAATTTTATCCAGCAGTTCTCCTCCTTTCATAAGTTCTGTTACTACATACACATATTTCCCATCATCATACACCTGTAAAAAGTACATAAATATTTTAACTTCCAAGTATTTATTCTCTGCTGTCTTCCTGTGAAATGCACAGAGATAGTGCAAGTGTGTCCACAAGCTGTTTTCTTCAATTGTTTTCCCTGTATTTCATAACCCACACATTATCCAAATGTTGTCCACCTTCAGGAGTGAACACAAAACCTTTACAAAAAGGCAATGCTGTACCACAATACCAATACTGTACCCAAATAACATAGAAATACTGGCATGAAGGTGTTTAAAGATAAAAAAAGGATAAGTAACAGGTAGTTTCCCCCACACAGGTTCACTAAGACCAAGTAAACTGGACATGTAAGAAATTAAGTAGCAAAAAATGGAAACTAGTTTAATTAAGGCAAAACCAGAGCTAATTCAAGCAGCAATTATTGCACCAAATTAAAAATATAAACAGAGATCATTCCAACAGTCAGACAAAAAAAAAAAGAGGAAAAAAATGAATCTAGGTTTATCTCAAATAGCCTCTTTGAACAGTGAATACAAAGTATCAAAGTTTGCTATGATAAAAACCTAAAATTTATACAGCCTATACCAAAGTCTAAAAGTATTAAAATATGCGTATTTTATCCCTTACTTCTAGTTATGGAAAATGGCTTAATTGTTGCATGGCTTTTATTGTCCAGGGAAGCACCTGAGAATTCTTTACATTCTCACCAGAGGGCACTACAGACTGTGCGATACCAAAGCACATTTTAAGGTACTTACACTTCAGCATTTAATTTCAGTTGCACTTGCACAGAATCCACAGAATGGCTTAGGTTGAAAGAGCCCTTACAGATCATCTAATCCCAGCCTTCCTCCATAGGCAGGGGCATGTTTCATTAGGTCAGGTTGCTCAAAGCCCCATCCAACCTGGCCTGGGAGTGCCAACTTAATCCAGAAACAATTCCTGCTTTAGTGAAATCTTTTACAGACTGCTCCCTTTAATTGTTTCAACCTACTTTTATGGTGATGTCACAATTGCTTTTTCAGTAAAATGTGTGAGATGAAAAATAACTTGTGCTTAAGTAGAAACAGTTATCAAAATTATAGTAAAATAAATTTAGGAATAGATATCAGCTAAGTAACAGAAAATAAGAACAAAAAAAAGGTTTTCATCCCAATCCCCTCGTTTTAAGCTACCTGGGAAAAACATACTAATAAAGTTCTAAGCATCAAAATTTTTGTTTTCCTAATGACACTAAAAGGATTTACTTTCTCAACAAATTAAAAAAAAAGAATGTTAAATAATTCTGTGGGCTTATGATCTTAAGGAGATGAAGACATGATGGGTTTCTGTGTACTCATTTAACAGGAATTTTTCCCTCATGAAATATAAATGACTGAGCATCTGAATGGGTTTGTATTAAGACTTTAAATATTGAATCCACAGTATTCAAAAGAAGAATTATCTAATTGTAGATACTAAGCGAGACTTTTTTTTTTTATAGGCATGCTTCCTCTAATCCTGGTATAACATGAAGAGATCAGCTTATTTCATTTGACATGACAGAGCATACACATCTCAGGACTGCAGAATTCAAGCAAAATTTGCATTTGATTATTATTTTATCTGTTGGTCCTCTCAAAAAAACCCCACAGATAACCCAGACCAAACAAACCATTCTCCTTGCACCAATTCCTCTAATGGTATTACCAACTTAAGTTGTTTTTGAATAAATACTGATAAAGTTTTCTTCACAGATGCACAGTATCATGCTAAGATCACAAATGTGACACTACTTTTAAAAATTAACTCTGAGCACAAGCCACAGGTCAGTCATTATGTCTTCTCTACAAGGTGAAGTGGAAGAAACTATAGTGAGAAACAGATGTAAGAATATGAACAAAATACAAAGCAATGGAGAAAAAAATAAAGGTTTTTGCCAAGGGAAGTAAGATTTTACAGACATATTATGAGGTATTTTGAAATCATATATAAGCACTTGGACTGGGAGACTGGTATCTTGTATTCAGGTTTCTAAAATGTTTCTGAAAAGATTCTTCAGGCAATGCTTTAAATAACTCAAAGCAGGACAAAAGTTCTGTTACAGAACAGTAACTATTACATAAAAACGGCAAAATACTTATAATGGTCTGGCACAGGAAGTTTCTAGGTAATGTTTTGTTGGA
Source organism: Dicaeum eximium (assembly GCA_013396995.1). Taxonomy (NCBI): domain Eukaryota; kingdom Metazoa; phylum Chordata; class Aves; order Passeriformes; family Dicaeidae; genus Dicaeum; species Dicaeum eximium. Next base: position 373,897 of record VWZP01000042.1, on the reverse strand, counting down.
AGCTGTGTGCTTCCTCCCTTCTTACACTGTTTCCTAGGCATCCACTAAGGGCCTCTGTCAGAGGCAGGATATTGGATAAGAAGGACATCTGATTTTACACAATATAGCTCCTTTTGTTTATATACTGTGTAACTGAAAAAGACCACTGATAACAATCAGAAGGAAAACCCCCAGATGACTGTGCACTGCAGGAAGAATTTGGTCTCTTGAATATCCATTGTTTCAATCCAAACACCTTCAGAATTAAATTACATAAAAAGGCTGAACAAAAATGAAAACTTCCATCTTAAGCAAAATTCAAATATTACTGCATTTCTTCTTGAAACAGAAGAAAAGAAAGAAATTATTTCTTGCAAAATAATAATTTCCAATGAAGGCACTTAAATGCTGAAATATTTTATTTTGGCACTTAATAAAACTCGCTGATTTGCTCAATTTTTCATTTAGTTCCACATCAAAACTTAAATGTTTCTGCTTATAATACTACATGGTGCTCTAGAGTTTGAGACCTGAAGGCAAAATACTCCTTATCTTCTCTGAAAGCTGTAATAGCACACCATTATAATGTGGGATATGCAAGCAATCTGCCCCATGGGTCTGTATTAGGACAAGAAAAACTTAAATGTCAAATTCTTACAGATTTATACAAAATTCTATTACATATGAATTCTATATCTCTTTTCTTACACTGGACATCCTTCTGTAATTTCTGCTTGGGGAACTGATCTGAAGCAGAAGTGAGTGAGAATTACAGTCTTTCTCCCTTTGTGGGCTTAAGGCTTTTTTTTTGGTAGTCTGCTATTTGTGTATTGCTGTTGCTGTGCATGAAAGATGGTTCCTGCTGGAAGATGACTGATGATTATAAAAGATTAATTACAAAGTGAAATAATTCAGCATACATTGCAGCTGTTTAAGACTGCCTGGATTTCTGTTCTCAGTGTAAAATATGCATCACGCTCAGGTTCAGGTAAGTGCTCACATTCTCATGTTTGTCTTCCTGCTTAAATAACATAAGCTCTGTTATGAATTAAAGTAAGACATGAGCTCAGCATCAGCACTAAAAGCACCATAAATGCTGATGCAGGTTCTGTTCAGCACAGCTCCTTTCAAGCAGCTTTACTGTCTAACCACATGAAGCAGAACAGAAAGTGGGACTGTAATTGTGGTATCCTGCTTAAATAAGATAAGCTCCCTGGTGGGCTCCCCTGAATATCTACCTTATTTTCTCTGTCCAAGAAAGCGCCATACAGTATGATATCAATAAAGTGAAGACAGATTATAGTAGAACAACTTCATGCAGAGTTCTCTAGTGCTCATCTCCACAGTATTTATGAGCTGTTGTTTTAATGACTTCAAAATGTCTGACAATCTCCTTTCAGCTGAGCTCAGCTTCCTGGAAACAGTCTGCTCTTTTGCCTGAGGTTTGGTTTGAGGGACCAGAGTATTTCCCTGCAGTCTAAGAAAGTCATTAAGCATATGCCTTTTTAATTTTTAATCCTCTTTAATGAATAACCAAGGAGACAAAGACTTTTTTTTTTTCCCAGTTAGATCATCAGAATATACTGTTCACTATGAAAACCATCTACCTCCCAGCTTATGTTATTCCTTGCTTTTTACAAAGTGTTTCCATGGTCAGAGCAAATAATATAAGGAAAAAATACCTAGACAGTGTTTGTACAGAGGACAGATAAAGATACTGTGTAAAAAAAAGTGAAAACCATGGACATGGAAAGATTTTATCTACTACTAAGTAATACTTGCTACTGTCCCTGAAAACTACTTTGGGTACTGTGCTAACAGCGAGTTCTTTGTTATATAATAATGTACATGAAAATTGCTTTTGATTAATGTAGGGAAAAGCAGATTCAAAGTTAACTAAGCAATCAAAAAACTTCCCTGTTTCTTTAAAAATACAGCTGACATTAAGTAAATTATTATTGTGCTAGGATTTATGAAAGATGAATTATTTGACTCCTTAGAATAGTACTGTACCACAATATATGCATCTTTAAGAGAAAACGCAGACATCTCAGTACAAACTAGATACTATTGAAAAAACTGCACTGTTGTATTTTTAAATACTGAAAAACATGAACATAAATCTAAAATATGTAGCTTATCTCTCGAATTAGAAAGTGATTCACAATTATAACACCCTAAAGCATGTCTTAAAACACTACTTACATCTTTCAGGGTAATAATATTTGGATGCTGTCCATAGCGCAGCAGGATTTCAATCTCTTCTGTAGGATCTCTTTTACTCTTGTCAATAATCTGTAAGAGCATGTACAGACATAGGCATAATTCTTTTTGTCAATCTAATGTAATGCTTTGGTATGCTTATTAGCATCAACAGTTAAGCAGCATCTATTGTTGCAAAAGGCATGGATTATAACCAAAACCAAGTTTGTTAAATTGGAAAAGCAAGGCAAAGCAAGAAATGTTGGGAAAAATGAAAAAATCTCTTTTGAAAACAATTTTGGAGGGTAAGTGATCTGACCTCTTTGGCTGTGATAAATAATGCAAGGCTGTTCAGTTATATAAGACTTCAGTGATCCATTATTTAATAAAATAGGAAGTTCCTAATTTAACATGAAATACTGGTTGGATGATGCTAATGAACTGATTTTCACAATGCTAACCTCAAACAAATATTTAGTGCAGCAAAAGAAAGCAGGAGAGAAAGAGAACAAAAAAATTAGAAAAAGTAAAGATTTCTCAGAATTAATTAAAACACACATTCATTACTAAAGTCCATTTGAATCTCTGGCTCTTAAGTTCACCTTGTTCAAACAAGCAAAATAATTTTTTGCCCTACTTAAACGCATTCTTGTTCTCACTTTTTTCCTCTCCTGAACTGCAGAATTTCCTATAATGTCTTTTCCCTTGTTGTGTTACCCCTTCATCCTTGTGCCCATACTGCTACCTGTCCCCTGCTAACACATCAGACACTGATCATCTTATTCTTTTTTTTCAAGATTCCTGGAGGAAAAAAATGCTTTAACAGAGCCAATATAAAAGCAACAAATGTTACAGCTGAGAGAATTATCAGCTATGACTGGACTTTCTTGCCGTTTTATGAAATTACTTCAAATTGAAAGCACAGAAGTCAAATCTGTTCCTGGCCAAAACCAGAATAAAAGTAAGTATTTAACTACCAGATTGAAACTGGAAGGTTTCAAGGAGGCAATCTACATACTTAATTTACCTTAGTATTTTACATAATGAAGTAGTAAGCTGTTCAATAATTCAAAAAGAGAACTGCCTCATAGTATAGGATTTAAAGACTGCTGCTTTTTTTTCCACATATAAAGTCTGCTAATCCATACTCTTGCTTTCATAGTAACCTTTTGGTCCTAGATTATTACACAGAAGGACAAAAAAACCTTATCATTGCAGTTCTGGGAAATCTACTGATTTCAACTGAGAATTTAATGCCTTCAAAGAAGTGCTAGAAAGCCCTATAGAATAACATAAAAACAACAATAAAACCCTTGCTGAAAACCAGGCAGCGAAAACAGAGTTGAAGTTTATTCTGGTAGTTATACCAGACTGAAGACTGTTATGAACTCCTTACCCATTTGAGAATTTATGAATTTACTTTTACAGCTGCATATAAAATATTTTTATATTTAAAAAAATGAATCTTAATCTCTATGTTTCTCTATGGCAAATAAAAGATGTCCAATGCTAAAATCTGGAAAGTGTGGTTTATAAAAAAGTAATTACCTTTACAGCATATTCCATGTTTGAAGCTTTATGAACACATCTCTTGCAGACAGAATAAGAGCCAACTCCAATATCTTCCTTTACTTCATATCCATCAGTAAACTGAATGCTGTTCCTGTGCAACTGCTACCAAAATAACATTATCAATTGATGAATATTCTTAATATGTAACTGATTTTTTTATTGAAACAACTTTTTTAATATTCCTATTGATTTGCTTAAAATTTTAACTGATGACTCTATGTAGTGGTTTTGGTTCGCCAAATTTTAGATTTCCCCAATTTTGACATTTTTCCAATCAATGCACCACTTTCTGCTGTGAGATAGGAAGACAGAATTAGGAGAAAGTCAAAACAGGCTCAAAGCTTCAAGAAAGTATAAAGGTCAAAAGGGTCTAAATCCCCACTACCTTATGTTCAAAGTTAGTATAAGATAAATTATATATGTTGTAAATAATGCACACTGTATTTTAGAAACTGACATTATTTTTCTGATTGATGCTTTACTAATTTGAAGACAAACTCCAAACCAAAGAAAATCAGAAGACTTCAAGGTAAAATAGTGATACAACAATGGTAAAGAAGTATCACCGTTTTTAATATCTGAATAGACAGAATGCCAGCTGGAAAATTCACACATACTGAATAGAATCAGATTGGCTGGAATTGCATGGAATGGCAGTCAAAAATCCTTTCACAGAAATAAAAAGCTGAAAGGAGGACAAGTGCTCACTCTTGTAAGGGAAGGAAATGGTGTTCTAGTATATGGAGTTTGTGCAAAGGATGCAAAGCATTTGCAGGAAACCATCTGGGCATCCTGCAGCACAGAAAAGAGGAAATAGGAGTGAGGAAGTTGTTGAGGGGCACAGAGGAAAGGCAGCAAAGAAACAGACCTTTACAAGAGAAGGAAACCATATACAAAGAGCAATAATGCCATCTACAAAACTATGTGGGACTGAAGCAGCACAGAGAAGCTTTCAGAAACTTCTAGCAGGATACCAGGATCAGAAATAATTCTGATGCATACATCAAATCAGAAAGCTTCTTGAGAGTAAAAAAGGATCTAAAGTTGTATTTTAAAAAAATGTTATTACACACGAAACAGTCATGTGTAGAAATGCATGTTGCAACAATTCTAGACACGAGTGTTAAAGAAATGTAAGGGCTATTTATGTTCTGTATAAATTGTAGGCTTTTAAAAATTTTGTCAGACATTTGCAAAATATCGGCGCAGTGAAAAATACAAATAAACCCAATCATACAGCACACCTTTTTATTCCTACCTATACATTAAGAAGTTTTCAACACAATTTAGATAATGAGTTGGTTTTCATGATTCAGTAATTAGAATTATTAAAAGCAGACTCTCTGCCTTTTTTTTTGGAGGTAGAAATACAATTTTTGCAGAGGTCTCCTCTTCCAGGCGACAACCTCACAATTATTAACACAGGAGACTCTACTGAAGTCATTCAAATACATCAAGGAAGCCAAAGCTTGAGTGTGCACTGTAACACTGACTTGTATGATACACTGATATCAGTCACAAAATAGCACAGATTAGCAAACTAACTTCATGAGGCTTAGGAGGGACAGAATATGTCCTGGGTCATGGATTCCATGATGCACAGCAGTCCAGAACATCCAGATACCATTCACAATCATACTCCAGTGCCTCCTACTACTGCACTGTAGGACTCAACTGACATTTTCATGTATGGGGGAAAAAACAATAAATCAATGTATCTGTTATTCCACTCCACCTTACAGTTATGGCTTGACATTAATGAGTTAATACAGTATAGATGGTAGAAGGCTTTCATTTATGCCTATTTGAACCTGTAGCTGCTCAGTAATTAAACAGGTCCTGTACCTTCAGAGATTTTGTTTGGATTAAATAATCTGATCTTTACTTTTCTTGTATAAAAGATGACAATGATTTTGTCATGATACTTCATTCTGTGACAAGGAAACAATCCATCCAACAAGAGAGAGCACTGATTTTTTTTTTTTTTTAATTAGATATACTCACCTGGACAATTGAATGCACTCCAACTGTCTGCATTGCTTGGCTTTCATCATCAGATGCAATAGCTACAAAACTAAATCCCCGAAAAAGTTGATGTGCATTAGCACTGGGTGGAATACCAGGCGAATCTGAAAAATACATGATCTACTTACAGGAAGAATCTTTAACATGTAGATATGACATTAAGTACTGAAATTCTGGCAACACCTTGAATTTGTAAAGACAACAATTTCTATCAAATTTTGAATGAAAATATTTGAAATTAAAATTCTATCTTTTGAATATGTAAATTCTCTCATTCATCTCTCTTTACCTTTTGGAGTTTTTGCTGTAAACTCGGGGTCAAAATAAAATGTATCTTCAGGTCTGCCAGTTGCAGGTTTAAAAGGAGGATGAATTTCTCTCCGGTACAATTTCTGAAGAGAAGGGACACATTGTAAATGGAAAAGTTATGTGATACCATAAAAGACTTAACCAAGAAACTTACTGGATTGATTTTTAATTAGATACTTACATTCCAATCTATTTTGGAAAAGAATGCATGCCTCTTAATTTCTTCTACTCCATCTGGACCTGCTCCTTTTATAAGGAAGAAAAATGTCAATGAATTGTTTTCTTCTTGGTCAAAGGAATGGCTAGCAAGATTATATTTCTTATTCCTTCTGCATTAATTTTAGATTTATGACTAGCAGAAATGGTAATACTCCGGTGATCACTTGAAGGGCAAACTACATTTTTACTTTAAAGCCTATTTTACACAGGAAACAAAATTTTAGTAAGTTTAATGATCACTGATGTTATGAATATTATGATCAAATTAAAAATATTATGCTAAAAACTTTACCTAATCTGTTTGCTGGATTTCTTTTGAAGAGCATTCGCAGGAGACTCTGTGCTTCAAGACTCAAGAACTGGGGCATTCCAAGTTTGGCCCTGGAGAATAAAAATAATTAATAGTATACAAACATATCTAGGTAAGAATTAACTCTGCATTCCCCCTGTCCTTTGCCATTCAAAAGTCCATAATAAATGAAGTAGCATTACTGAGAAATTGCCTTCAGACATCAGATACAGAGCAAAAGTGCTGTCAGTCATGTAAACATGTTTGGGGTTTTAATTTTTTTTTTTTTTGAGTAGTATAGTATTTTCAGTAATGACTCAGGAACTTAAGTAGAGGAAAAGGTGGAAAAACATGCAGAGAAAAATAGCTAGAGGATAACAGTTGTAAATTGTAACAGTTGTAACTTGTAAATTTTCATAATATGCTTTGATCCACTTATAGGTCCAGTTACTATGACACCAAACAAAGCATTCTGATAGTTATATAACAGAAGGACTAAGAAAAGTACCACACTGTGATACGCACCAAGATGACCCAGGAAACAAACTAGTATACAGAAATTGAATTAAGGTAGGACAGATCTTGTAGGATTAGCGGGTAAAAAAGAAACAAACAAAAAAATTACCCCCCCCCAAAAAAAAACCAGAAAACAACAACACCCCCACTTCTCATTTCCTTTTAGCTCCCCTCCTCAGTCTATTTCAAATAATACTTTTATAACTTGCCAGTCTTGAAGTTTTAGATTTAAGTTTTTGTACTTCTTTAATTTAATTTAGTTTTGTAATCCTTGTCATATATTTTTCCTCTCCATTCAAAACTGAGCCTCCATTCTCTCACTGTTACTAGGGCTTACTTCTTCTTATAATTATGATAATGGTAAGGAGGGATATAATTCCCTCCTTTCCATTACTAATTGAACCTGTAGCTTGTATTTTTCTGTAACAGTCCATGACACAAGCTCTGTGTTTCAATCAGAACCTAATTTGTCTTGTTTTCCAGGTATTTGTAGATATTCACCTCTGTGTCACTTGCTAAGTGCCTACATGTTGCCACTGATTCACTATTCATTGCTTTAAAACTAGAACTTACTGAATTATCCATTCATTGCAGCATTAGAAAGGCTAGGATAGAGAGGAGGAAAATCTGAAAAACTTTGGCTTCTTTGGGCTCTTCAGTAACATACTACAGACAGATCAAGGCCACCAATGGAGAGGAGGAATGGCCAGTGGGCCATCCAACTCTTCCTGACTGGGATGCATCACCACCTTTCACAAAATCCTGTATCAGGCACATGACAGAGGAGAAGGAAAGGCAACTGCCAGGTCCTCAGAGTTCCTGTATTATGCAACTACATGAGTGACAGCAATTTTTTTCTGACATTCTTGATGGACAACGACAAAATTTTATATGAAGGCATACCTCTTAAGTAAAGGAAAAAGATGTTTAAAAATTTAACTTTGTTGCTGCAACCTACGATGTCTTCAAAGTGCAGGGTTTCCCAGTTTTAGGTGAATAAACATGAATAAACAAAAATTTGTCTTGATAATACTGTGAGAAATAAAGAATCCCCCAAAAAATCTGTTGTAAGAAGAATGCATTTTCTGTGGATGTTTAGGAACAGAAGGTAAGAAAAGCAATATATCATAAATATACTCTATGAAAACCGGAATTCATATGTACACCTGTCCATTTTAAAGTTTTATGAAAAACTTAAGGAAAAATATACCAGGTAGGTGGAAAATAAAAAGAAAACACAGACCAGAAAAAAGTGTGAACTTATCAGAAAACACTTCAAAATATCTTCTGGTTTTCAGCTGCTTATATGACCAAAAGAAAAACACTTCTATGCAAGATAATATTCACAAGCATGCAAGACGTTAAAAGAGGGTAAATGTCTTTACATCATAGCACACTTTCTGTGCAGCTATTTGAAACCATTAACAATTGCGAAGACTAGAAGGTGAAAAAAGAAAGAAGTTGGAAAGGGCATTAAGAGATACATTCTCAAATGAAATCTGGAAGTAATTACAAAATCACAGAAACCTGTAATTGCTTAGGTTGGAAAACACCTTTAAGATTATCAAGTCCAACCATTAAGCCAGCACCACTCAGTCCACCACTAAACCATATCCCTATGTGCCAGATCTTCTTAAAAAACCTCCAGGGACGGTGACTTAGCCCCTTCCCTGGGCAGCCTGTTCCAATGCTTTAGAACCCTTTCAATGAAGAAATTTTTCCCAATATCCGATCTAAACCTCCCATACTGCAATTTGGGGTAATTTCCTCTCATCCTGTCACTTCTTACTATGGAGAAGAGACCAACCCCCACCTGGCTACAGCCTCCTTTCAGGTAGTTGTAGAGTGATAAGGTCTCCCCTGCACATCCTCCAGAATAAACAAACCCAGATCCCTCAGCTGTTCCTCACAGGATCTGTACTGCAGACCCTTCACTGGCTCCACTGCTCTTCTCCGGACTTGCTCCAGCACCTCAATGTCCTCATACTGAGAAGCCCAAAACTGGACACAGGATTTGAGGTGCAGCATCACCAGTGCTGAGCATGGGGTGACAAACTGCCCTGGTCCTGCTGGCCCCACTATTGCTGGCACAGGCCAGGATGCCACTGGCTTCTTGGCCACCTGGACAGACACTGCCTTATGTTCAGCAGTTGTTCAACATCACTCCCAGGTGCTTTTCTGCCAGGCAACTTTGCAGCCAGCTCTTGCCCTAAGCCTGGCACGTTCCCTTTGGTTGTTGTGACCCAACTGTAGGACCTGGCACTTGGCCCCACTGAACCTCATCTTATTGGCCTCATCCCATCAATTCAGCCTGTCCAGATCCCTCTGTAGAGCCTTCCTACCCTCCAGCAGGTCCATATTGCCTCTTATCCAGGTTGGGGGCACCTACAAACTGACATTCAATCCACTTGTCCACATTGCTGATAAAGATGTTAAACAGCACTGGCCCCTCAGAAACACCACTTGTATCCTGCCATCAGCTGGATTTCACTCCATTCAGCACCACTCTCTGGGCTATGAATACTACGAACATCAATTACCTGGAGAAATGCAAGGATACTCTACATGGCAGCTGAATACAGAAGATATTTATAGCAACAGTGAAAAGACTGTTGAGGAACAGAGTGGAGTCACATGCAGGCAAAGGGAAGAGAAAGATGTGATTCATGAGATACAGATAGAAAAAAATGCATGGCTCCTGAAACAAGTGAGAGTGCAGCAGAACTATCTCAGACTAGCTTCTTGTAAATAGGAGGTGGTCAGAAGGAGCTTATGCTTGCTGTGAATAGATAGAACTTTTTAGTTAAAAGACCTTGAATAACCACAACATGAAGATTTGATCTGGCATGGTGCTGAGGCAGCAGAAGTAACGAGCATGACTAAATATATTTGCAAATAAGATGAAGAAAAACAAGGGCAAAGAATAACATAATATAACATATATGCATAATGAAAGCAAAAGCCAGGAAAACAGTGTGTTTTCTAGTGATTTTCACATTCTAATTACTGAGAGAAAAGATGAGAGAGTTCCATATATTTATTTTTTAAAACAGGCTTTTAGTGCAAAAGTAATTCCAGCTTTGATATATGGGTAGACAAGTGGTTAGCAGGACTGAGAACAATGATAAACAATGAAGCAGAAAACAAATGAGAAAACTAAGATAATCTTATGAGCTTCCATGGAAAAAAACGGTATTAGTTAAAAATAGATGTAAACAGAGAAGTGAACCTATGATATGAGGAAACAAACTTGTTTGCACAGTGTTTGGCTACAGTCCCAAAAATGGGGCAGTTACGCCACAGGTTGTATTAGCTTAGAGAATATGTGGGGAATTGGCAAGGAAAAAAGCAAACCTTCATTAGCAAAAACAAGAACATTAACTGCATGAAGGAAAGCAATTCCCACAATAGAGCCAATGCAAAATCTATGCTGAAAATAGCAAAGGGGAAAACTGGAGCTTAGGCGAGTCATAGGAGAGTACAGAAGGGAGGAGTACTGGGGAGGCAAGTTGTTGGCAGCACCATTAATATAAAGAGGTAGGGTGAGGAGCTGGTAAGATAAAGAAGGATAAGGAATGAAAATACTTTCTCAAAAGAACTCCAAAAACCTAAAACAAAGGCAAAAAAATAAAAACCCAACAAGGAAAAAATGCACAGGTTATCAAAAAGGGTAAGAAAGTTAAAAAATATTATGGAAATAAGATGGGAGAGATCATGTGGTTGGAGAAGTTATTATTAGAGATTAAAGAGCTGCTATGAAATCCTTTGTACCTGGTATGGTGGAGGAATAGTGAAGCAAATTAGATAGGCAGCAAAGGGAATTAATAATATGGAATAGGGAGTGAGGATTTACCAGTACCTTTGAAAATGAGGGAGGAGTAGAAATTAGATATTGCAGCCCGGAGGGCATCCCTGTAGAATACCTGATGAGATATATAAATAAGAGTGTACTCACTTGAGAATCATAGTCATGGTTTCTTTTCTGTCTTTCCCTTGGAAAGGTAGAGTACCAGTGAGCATTTCAAACTGTATAGAGTAAAACTTTCATCAATTACATTACCTGGACAAAAACTAATTTTTGACAAAACTACTTAGCATCTTAACCTTCCAAAATTCATGCATGTTAACAATCAAGTCTGCACAAAACAACTTCATTGTAAAGTTTCAATTGCTAAGAACATTGAGCAGCCTTTGCCATTTTTGAAGCTGCAAAATATTTTCCTCTATTAATAACTTGCTTTACATCCTTTTATCTGAACAACTTTGACTACAATGTTCTGTGTTTAATTTCTGCCTAAAAATTTTGTTCTAGGAAGACTTGATCTGTACAATTGTAGTTTTAGTTTTAAACAAAGGGCAGGGGGTAGGGGAAAAAGGTGGTCCTTTCCAAAGTTAGTGATGATTTCTCCTCATGCAGAAATTTTTAAAAAGGTCAAAATTTTGAAAATTGGCATGTACATAGCCTGCACTGGGAAGGGGAAAAGGTTAGCTGATTGACAAAGACATGCATGATGAAAAGTGGTTACTGTATGCATACAGTGGAAATAAAGCCTGAAGGAACACGGAAGAGCTACACAGTACGTGCATGCACATTCTACAGTGCCTGCCAGTGAGCAGCAGACACTGCTAAAATACTGATTTGTTCTGAAAGTGACTGAGTAAAAACAGATAAATATAAAGGCACTCCTGTTGGACTGCAGCATACTGCAGGGATATCAGATCTAAGTGAGGCAGTGAAAGCAGTCCAGCAGCAGTCATGGCAGCCAGCACTTAGGCAGAAATTAGATTTTTTTGGTAAAAGATTGCAAAATAATTTAGTTCAATGCAATTTCATGGCATACAGTTAATGACATCAAAATGAAAATAATTATAAAGGAACCCTCTGAACAGCTTATGCAAACTTAAGTCATCCTGAACACAAGGTATCCTCTATTCTCCTCTTTTCTGGTATGACTCAAACATTCAGCCTCCTAAACATAAAAAATGGAGTGGATAACTTGAAGAAATAATGTGTGACTACAGTATTTGTAGATCTACAATAAGAGCATGAAGTTGCACTAACAGTATTCTTTAAAGCTCCATTTTATTGAAATAAAATTTGAATTTCTTACTGCCCTCTCTTCACTACTGGTGATGCTTTATATTTAGGTAATATTTTTTACAGATATATTTAAAAAATTAAATTTAATAATAATGCCAACACAAAAATAGATTACTTTTAAATTTAACACCTAAGACAATTGTCAGGAAGATGTGAGAGGAATAAGCCAGAACTGTAAGCAGAAAAAAAAAATTGTTTGTGGTTTAGAAAGATCTTCACAAGGTGCACTTAAAAAAATAAAACCTTTTTCAAAGGTAAATTTGGAGTGCTCCACTTGCATGAAATACAGTTTCTTTAGCAAGCTCCTGATTTGTCACAAGCACACATATTTATATTAACAGCTCAATATGTGTATTCTTTGTCACCCCTCCCAAATACTATATTCCAACATTACTAGGCCAACAGTACTTAAAGAAGAAGCCAACATTGGCCTTACTTATGTTTTATTTCGGGAGGAGAGTATGGCAGCGCTTCTGAAAACTTTAAATGAATGTTTTTACTTGTATGGCATCCCTTAAAACTGTCACTGTTTTAAAGGACAAATTGGAATATAGTTCTTAAGAATGGCTTAAGCATACTTTGTGTCTAGCAGCACAAGAAGCCAAATGATTTGTTGAAATATCTTTAAAGTCTCCATTTCTATGCTATAACTTCTGTTCACTCTAGTTACTGTGTACTTACACCACACCAACCATCACTTCAATTTTTGATCACCTCAGAAATTAAGAGTGAGTTAGAAGTGGATACTTACAGATTGGTTATGAAAACTACAAACTATAAATGCAAGCAACAAAAGTATATCCTAGAGAAAACTGCACTGTATTTCACATACTACTTCATAGAATTTGGTTTTTAAGGTCATATTTTTGTATCCAAAATAGAAGCCAAGTATTTAACGTGCAGTGCATTTAAGACTGAAAGCCACTCCAGTCACAGCTAACATCTTACAGCAATTTTCAATTACACCATATCCACTTGGTAAACAACAAATTAGGTTTTCTAGCTTTATAAATTAAAGCTGAAGTTTAATTATGTTTGTGTTATCAACAACAAATATTCTGCAACTACACTGTAATTATCTTTTAATTGACTGTTCTTAATGATAAAATGTGCAGTTGTGAGGAGTGTGCGTGCTTGTCTGGAGAGAGTTCAGTTATCAGGTGCTACTTTTACATAGTCAGTTTTCAGATCACAGCAGCATTCTAATCATCATAAAGCAATAGGATGACCTATTTTCAGACCCAAGAGTCCTTCTTGCACTATAAAGCACACACATTAGTTGTACTGTTACAGTTATGTAGCAGAAGCAGTAAGAAATGAATACGTTTATACAATTATTTAATTTCCATGTCAAAAATGCACACAAATATTTTAAATATTAAAAGCCTTTCAGCATTCCTTAAATACCAAACATGATCTATTATTCTTTTCCAATTCCTATTCCATATACATAATATTTCCCCTGACCCTGCAACTTTACAATAATTACCCCTTGCAGAAACACCATAAGCAACTGAGAAACTATATCCCATATCAGGTCAGTGTCATTTAGATAATTTTGATGTGTGAGAAAAACAGTTGAACAGTTGTCATTATTCCACTAACTTGTAATTACACCATAGACTCTAATTAGAAAGTTACCAATCTCCTTTTTCCTCTTGAATGTAAATTCAATTTTAAAATTTGAATTTTAATTTCTTCCCCACTTTGGAATAGACAGCATTTTTCTGTATACTGCTGTATTTCTCTTGGTCCCCATAACATTCAAACTACTATAGATATAAAGTATTTGAATTAAGTGATAATAAATGTATGGCATATTATTGGTGTTGATATGAAATCTAGTCCATGTTCTTGATCAAACTCTGTGGTGTTATTGACTTCACACAATTTAGACTTCCTTTGTAGTTAAAATTCATGTCAAGCTCACCTTAGGGGTTAGTGTTTGATTTGTTTCACCAGGCCTTGCAAATCACAATTTTGCTATTATTTACATTTACCAGAAACCTACCATTAGAACACCAAAAGACCACCAGTCTGCACTCTGTGTATGGCCTCGTCTGTTAACAACTTCTGGTGCCATATATTCCACTGTTCCACAGAAAGAGTAGGCTTTTTTTTCATGATCAATTGACTCCTTACTTAAGCCAAAATCTGAAAGGAAATAAAATAACTCCAAATGTAATTTAAAAAACAAAGTTCATGGTTGATACTTTTACCATAATATGAAGTGTTATGCTTTTATTATTTGTATATACAACTGAACACTAATATGGGAATTAAAGGATTCTCCTTCCCTCCCCACATTATCAAAGGTCCGTAACATCAGATGTACTTGTAAAGCAGGTATCTTACTGAAATATTTACAGATTTAATTTATTTCAAGCTAATTACACTACTTGCTTCCACAGCTAAATTACTGATCAGTTAAAATTACTTATTTTATCATATTGGTTTATCAAAAGGAAAATACAAGGATTTTACTACGAACAGAAATGGTCCTAGTATTGCAATTCCTTTATTCACCTGTCAATTTGATATGTCCTTCCTCATCAAGCAGGATGCTAAAAAACAATAAAAAGAAAATAAAAAACTAATTAAAATATCTTTTAAATATCATTTCAGACAACATACTGACAACATTTAGGAATAAACAGTAGAGGATACACAAAGTCAGGGAGAATTAAACATGCATGAAAATGAATTATTAGAAGATACATTCACACTACACATTTTCTTTTCCTCCTATTAAAGATTAAGAAAAAATTTTACTGGCGTTTTATTTAACCATTTAATTAAATTCAGTATCTAGTAACAGTTTTGGCCATCTTCAACACATGGGTGAGCACTACTGTAATTGTTAAAAATAGAGGCATACTTCTATTTCTCTTATACCAGGTATGTTTTCATATGTATACATAACAGGTATTAATTGGTAATTATCATTTCAAAAGTTGCTGACCACTTCAAGTAACACTGAGTAATAAATATTCTCATGCTGTACCAAAGGACAGGACCCACAGGCCCTGTACTCAGAGCAGACCTTAGGTTTCCACCTTTTCACTTCAATCACAAGAAAGGCCACAGTTCTCCGACATGCCAACTGTCCTTGACCACCATTGAATATATCATTGCATTGCAAAGCATGCAAAGTATTCAAGAACAGGATTTTGTAACACCACCTACACAGTGGATTTAGTTCCTTCATCTGCATTTCATCCTGGGGGTGAGACATGACCCAGCCCCCATCCCCTTCCTCTTCCACTTTGCAGTTTCCATGGCAGGAACCATGAAAGCCTGTCCTCAAGTGCCATACGCAAACATTGCTGTCCTGCCCACCAGCAGATCAACACTTCCACCCAGCTTGGTGTTGTCTGTGGGCTTGCTCAGGGTGCACTCAATCCCCTCATCCAGATCTCCAGTGAAGATGCTAAACAGGACTGCTCCCAACACAGAGTGCTGGAGATCACTGCTGGTGACCAGCCTCTGCCTGGATGTAATTCCATTCACCAGCACTCTCTGGGCCTGGTCATCCAATCAGTTTTTTACCCGGTGAAGAGTGCACCCATCCACACCATGGGAAGCCAGTTTCTCCAGGAGAATGCTGTGGGAAATGGTGTCAAAGGCATAGAATCACAGAAGACAAGGGGCTAACGTGCATGTCTCAAACACTGAAAGTCATTTGGCTCTGGGGCCAACCACAGATTGCTGGTAATAATAGATAAGAATTGCTAGTAATAAGCAAGGATTGCTGGTAATAACACACTGTGATAAAGAACAAAATGTGCCCAGAGAAGAGGCCATGCAGAGATAGGGCAGCACTTTTCCGGGACAAACATCCTTGCTCTAATTCCTGAAGATAAGCACAACCCAGTACAGCACAAGTGCAGGAACGAGGCTGAGAAGCAGGCATGGGCTGTAGGGGAAGAAAAGACCACACAATATTCCCAAAGACCTCCAACCCATTTCCAAAAAGGTCTGAAAGAACAGACTGTGCCTAACAATTAATTTGTACAGAAAACGAGAAACTTACCTTCATGGCAGGGAAACCTATCCATAAAAACATACCTCCAGCAAGCCCAGCCAATGCCCCCATACCCTGGCTATCTCAACAGTTGGACTGTAGCCAAGACTGGTGATCTCTTTTTCTCTCTTTCTCCTTCTTTAATTCACCTTTTCTATTCTCTCTTCCTTTTCATCTTACCCTTCCATTTAAACCCCACTGCATGTGCTTTTATAGTAGGTCAGGGACTAAAATACCAATTTCCATGTCAGGTATATAATTTACTAATAAAACCTTGTGATTTTTTTCAGATCCTGTGACTTCTGTTGTTCCTTTCCACCACGAGCATTTTACAAATCTTGGGTGGTCCTTTCCCCTTAAGGGTTGGATTTCACAAAAGGCTTTACTACAGTCTAGGTAGACAATATCCAATTCCCTCACCCACTAAGCAGGTCACCTCATCATGGAAGATGATCAGGTTGGTCAAGCAGGACCTGCCTTGCATAAACCCAGGTTGGCCTGGCCTGAATCCCTGGTTGTCCTGTACATGTTACAGGATGGCACTCAAGATGATGACTCCATGACCTTCCCTGAAAACGAGGCCAGGCTGACATGCCTGTAGTTTCCTGGTTTCTCCTTCCAACCCTTCTTATGGTATGGTGTCACATTTGCCAGCTTCCAGTGACCTGAGACCTCCATGGTTGACCTGGACTTCTGATAAATGATTGAAAGCAGCTTGATGAGTTCTTCTACCAGCTCCCTCAGAATTCTTGGGTGAGTCCTACCCAGTCCCATGGACTTTTGGGGTTCTAAGTTGCATAGCAGTCTGCTGGCCATTTCCTCCTAGATTATGGGGGTTTCATTCTGCTCCCAATCTGTCTTCCAGCTTAGGGGGCTGGGCACCTTGACAACAACTGGTCTTGTTATTAAAGACTGAGGTAAGAAAGGCATGGAGTACCTCAGCCTTTTCTTCATCCTTGTCATTATGTTTCCCTGCATGTCCAACAAAGTAGGAAGATTCTCCTTGGTCCTCCTTTTGCTGCTGATTTGTACAAATATTTTTTTGTAGTCTTCTGCTTCTGGAATTTCTAACATATCGATATTCCTTTCATCCTTCCTGCTGAAAGGACCTCAATCCCTTAAGTCCACTGCTATGGCAGACCAAAGGACTTTGGTAGAACACTCCCTCAAAGAGTGGTGTGTCATCTGCAGGCTTATCTCTGACTTTGTCCCCATTCCCCTTCAAACAGAGTTTAAGGTTCTCTCAACAAGCCCCTGTAAGTCCTAAGCTAAGATCCTTTTTCTCCTTTGAGACAGGTGAAATCCAACCTTTTAAATGAAAATAGCTCATAAACCTCCCCCATCTCCCTCTGTTCAATTTATATAGTAAATTACCAAAGTTTAACAGTTGGGAAAAAGGGCATAGGAAGAAGTGCTATAGAAACAAAATTAATACACAGCATTTCTCACAGAGGAGCCTTACTTTTCTGGTTTTAGGTCCCGGTATATTATTCCAAGACTATGCAGATGGTCTAAAGCAAGTGCTAATTCTGCCAGATAAAATTTAACATCATCTTCTGTGAACATCACCTGAAAAAGCAACACAATGTGTTTCACATGTGAAATCTGTAAAGGTTACACCAGCACAAACTAAACAATAACAGTGGTTTTTCAGAAGGGTTTCTTATAATACTTGAATTCATCGCTACACAAAACACTAGAAAATTCAAATTTCTTGGTTACACAAAAACTAGGGTTTTATAACCCACACTATTTCATACTTGAAATACCTGGACATACTTGAAAAAGAACTTTTAAATGTAATATATTATTCTTTCTGCAAACTGGGAGATTATCTGTTTCTGGTTGTTCAAGAAAATAGACAGACACATTGTAGTGAAACTGAAATACTTTGGAATCACTTAAAGAATGTGACTACCTCTTGGCTGGATGGGACCATTTCATTTACAGACAAGTGAACCAAAGAAGTCCAAATCCCTGAATTTTATCCACAAAGTAAGAGAGAAGAAAAGTATATGTATATTGGTTTGGAAAGCCTGCCCCTAGGTACTTTGAGAAAGAAGATACAGCAATGGTAAAAGCCCCAAGGTGCAGCCTGAGATGTAACTGCAGAAAGGCAGATCAAGGAGTAAACTAACAGGATTTACAAGGAGTAAAGTGAACAGCCTGTGTAACAGCACAGGGAGGATCCCAGGTAGCAATCCTACTTTTTGGATTAGGAGGATAAATGACTCTGTTTATGTTCATTGAAATGAACATATTGTCCCAATATATCAACTGTTGTGATCCCTGACAGAATACATTACAATTCAACTCTTCTGAGACTGTAGAAAAAGATAAAAAAACCCCAGATCCTGCATGATTTGATTCTATTTCAGTTACTCATCTGTTTTTTACTTGCTTTGTTTTTAGAATCTAACACTAACACTTTAAGATAAAGCATATAGACCCGGAAAAAAGAATGGCAATAGGGAGCAAAGCTGAACAGTGTTTTAAACCAGAGTTTGAATGGAGACTACGTTTCCCCCTTAGTAATTTTATGAGAGAAGGTGATACTAAAGCTTGTACAATAGGTTGTTGCTGATGGCACTTCTACAAAAGAGCCAATATTTAGTGCAGACATATTCAAGAAAGGAAATATCTATAACAAACGTTTAAAAGCTCAAATAATAAAAGCTCCCATGAGGAGGATAATACACCCACACTACATTATTTAAAACCATTGCATTGGACTCATCTTTCCTAACCTTAAACATCTGCAGTGTAGACATCTAGCTTTGAATTAATCACCTTTCCCTTTATAGTCAACAGGAAAAAAGCAACAACTTTCAGTTCATCTGATCTATTTCAAAATCACATGGAGTGGCATGAGAATGACATTAACAGCATCCAGCATGCCCACTTCACTCACCAGTTATGAACTCTGCTTAGATTCAGGTACCTGTAATGAATATTTCTCATCTAACCATGTTAAATTTTATAAAATGTGAGTGGCTCAGGATGAAAAGGTCATCAGCAGGAAGCAGACATACATTATTTTTTGGAAATCAAGAATGAACTATGAACTTTAAGAGTACCTCGGTTTTAGAGCACTAATAACCTGTTAGTTATCTGTGGCAAAACAAAAGACAAAGAGCAACTTGAAACAATTGGGATCATCAAAACAAATGTAATAATTTATGTGGTCAGCACAGAAGTAAGGGTACACCTATATACAAAGTAAATTCCATTCCACTCTCCTCTTAATAACAATATAGCTTTGCAGTGGTAACCCAGCTGCCCCAGATACTGTTGTGGCAAACGAAAATGGAAACAGCTACAATTGCAAGTCCAGACTACCAGATCACATTGGATATAATCTCTATTCTAACAGATATTTGTTGTGACTTTTTGAACAGGAGTAATGGCTAACAAATACTTTAAAAAATATGGCGATATATTAGATGTTGACATTTATTTTAGGAATTATAATCAAATTAAATTGAGGTAATTAAACTCTTTGAAGTTATTTCCTATATCTACACAGACATAATACCATCATGACAGAGGCAAAACATGCACTTTTTGAAAATTACTAAATAATTGGAACACAATTCTCGCTTTTTAAATATTCATACATAATGCAATTTTGCATTCATGGGTAAAAAAGAGACTATTTTATCTGCCCCTGAATTCTGGATATGAAAACCAGACATAAATTTACTTTATATAAATCCAGGTTCCAAGCCTTACATTTCAACATGGTAGCAACAGGAGAAGATTTTGCCAGGTATAAAAAGCAGCACAGAAAGACTGCTTGTCTGAGACTTTTTTCAGAAATAATGTAAATTGCCATCATCACTTCCATGAAGCAACTGCAAAAAAACCCAACCAAATAAAAAATGTACCTGGTTAAAAAGAGATTAAAATTTTATTCAATGAAAACGGAATTTAAAATGTAAACTCTCCTAATACAGACCATTTATAGTCAAATTCTATCAACAGATAACTTTTCAAATTTAAAAAGTTTACCTCTTTGGATAAACGTGTAAACAAGTCTCCTCCCCTGAGAAAATCCAAAATAAGATACAACTTCCCTTCTGTTTGAAAAGCTGAAAAGATAAATTAAAAAAATTAAATATCACCTAACTTCATCCATGATCAGGAAAACAACATTCCAAATAACTCACCCTTTTTTAATGATTAAAATTAACTTCTCTTTCTCCTTTGTAAGAAAATGTATTGAAATTAATTAGGTAACTGATCCTCTACCATGGACCAAGTAATTCCCATGCTATATGAAATTAAAGCAAATCACCAATAAAATTCCTTAAAAAATAAACTTTACTTAGGTTAGCCAGCATTTTATTTCAGATTTTAAAGTAAGAAGCTAGATTTAAAAGAGCAAACTAGTAACTAATGAACCTTTTAAAATCTCTAGAAACTCAGCTTAACAGGGACATTTAGTCTAGTCTGCAAAAGAATGGCAAATAAATAGTGAAAGGGACATAATTTAAGACACTGTAGAAAGTGGGAGAGACATGAGGTTTAACTCTTGGAAATAACAATCTCTAAAAGAAAAATATTAACTGAAAAAAACCCAAACCAAAACAAACCAGAAACTCCCCTTTTTTTCACATGTTAGAAGTACTGATATCCTCCCCTCTTACATCTAAGTATTGTGTTACACCTGCTCATACTGTTAAAAGGCTAATTTTCACCAGTTTCGATGCAAGTGGAATTAATCTCATTGCATACATTTTCTATAGACTAAACAAAGCAACTATAAGAAATAACTTCAAAAATGTATGTCATACAAAAGATTAGAAGTTTTGGAAAATAATGGCTAGTTATTAATAGATAACTAACTGCTGTTAATAACACAAAGGGCTACAGAGTCTTAGTCCCATAAAGATCTAACACTGCATGAAGTCAGTCACGTGCTTCTTTTGCATGAGAATTATTACAGAGCAAGTCTTTGCACAATTGAGATTTAACACCCTGAAGTTCTATGATTTTCTGAACCACAAAGTAAATATTAAAAGCTATCCTGACAAACAGATTTTCATGCTATAAAAATGATTTTTTCTGCAACTCACCATAATGTAACTTGACAATAAAAGGATGGTTAACTTCTACTAGGATATCACGTTCCATTTTTGTCCGAACCCGATCTCGAACTACAACAGAACATGAGCAAGCAAGATAAAAAGAAAAAAAATTACAATATGACTCAGTATTTCTCATATGTTTCCTCATGTACTTCCTATTGTGTAATATTGTAATTGTCTGCAGGTCATTATACTGTACACAGCTGAGAACTGAGAGACTTGATTCCACTTTTTTTTTATAAATATCTTTATGCATTTTGATTTCCTTCAGTTTTTGCTAACACTAGGCAAATAAATTTTATAAAAGCACATGAGAAAACACAGCCACCCTTCAGTCTGCTCTATACTTAGTAAACCTTTCAAACATGACAGCAAAACTGCCACAGCTATGTATAGAAAACATTCTGCTAGTGAAAAGCATAGAGAATTGAAGTTGTAGCAAAACAAACACAGCATAATCATACTATCATAAAGATGTTTGTATTGGTTTAACTCATTAAATAACTCTCACTAATAAAATATTAAGTCCTTTACAATTTGGAAGGGAAATTTTTTTTCATTTCCTTTATTAAGAACTTAAAATAAAAATGCCATTGATTCAATGTAGTGTATACTTCAGATTGTATTTTTGATTTTAAGGACATTTACTGAGAGTAAATGTGCATGGAGAAATGTATGACATTAGAAGCAGTTGCTGCTCAAGCTGCCTGTGCTGTCTGTCCATGGTGGCTCTGAACAGGACATGAAGTGCTCCTACGCCACCAGAGATTAAACCCCAATGAGCATCACATGCCAGCAATGCAGGAATACAGGCAGGGCAGTCAGCTGAGCACAGCACCTGCTTCAGCTGTTCTCCACAACTCTCCTGCCAGCTGCAGTCAGGGCTTGGTTCCCATCTGAAGCTCTGAATCAGCCAGGACACAGACAAAATCCAGTACTTTACACAGGGGACAGCTATCAAAGTTGGCATTCAGTGGTTTAAGATGGTGCATTTTTCTCTTTCCCTCTATTCTACATTTTGTTACTGCTCCTTTCACAAATGTATCTTCCTGAAAGAAGCACCCCAGAGCAGTGAAGTCTCATCCAAGGTTTAAGTTGACAGCATTCATTGTACAGTTAACAAGCCAAAGTTCTCTGATATTAAAACATAACAAGGCAGGAAAAAAAAAAAAAGAACAAGAAGCAAAATGGTGTTATAAGGCATTTATCTATCTTTGCCCAGGAACAGGCACTTACAATAATATAGGTACTTATGAAAAAGTTATATAGATACATTTTCATGAATGAATACAACTATGAAGTTTCCATCTGCCTGCTTTCCTTTTAGGAACACATTCCTAAAAATGGAAGCTTATGAAATAAATTCTCAAATACAGAGCAAACATCACATCTGAATATTGACCTTTGCATCTAAAGCCATTAAAATGTCACAAGATAGTTAGTTGTGCAGTTTAACTGTTTCAGCAGTTTACCTGAATTACAAGATTGAAATTCAGAATATTCTTTTTTTTTTAGGCAGGTTCAGGTGAGAAAAAAATTTAAAATACTTTCCAGTGCCTGCAGCTATTCAGCAGTCACATGGAAAGTATGGACTTAACAGAACTCCAAGAAAAAAATGTGTAAAGAACTGAGCTCATTTCAGACATTAGCATAAGCCATTATTTGACTTGACATCTGATTTTTGTTTGACGGTAATTTTCACATGCACTCTACTGCAAGCACTGATTTTTCTTAACACATTTGATTCCAGATGCTCTAGCAATGTTTTGGCTCTGTTTCTCTCTCCACATCATAAAGGGGCACTGAAAGATAACACCTCCTATCAGAGTGTATTAAAAAACTAGTCTCCACAGTAAAAAAAAATACATGTATATATTCTTGGATTTGCTCTAAACATTAAGAAGTTGGACTGTGTAGTTACATCAATGTGTTCTGGCTAATATAGCTGCATTTCTATGAAAATATTCTCTCTTAATTCTGATTTGTGGATCAGGTATACTGTTTTTAAGTGTGGTCTTTTTATCTTTAATTATAGAGCACAAAAATAACTTTATGAAATAGATTTGAAAGAGCTAAAGAAACACAGACAAATCAAGTAATATGCTGTATTATTTAAAAATACTGTATTATATATATTAAAAAGTTGCAATTATGGAGAATAGAATTAATTCCAGTTAATTTCATATTAAAGTTTCAACATTTAATTTAATGCTTAATTTGCTTGCAACTCTGCTCTTCCCAAAACATGAATCACAAGCAAGCAGTGCTTGAAAAGCATCTGATAATCCAGATACGAAGTGTTGAGAACTGTGGCATCCTCCTGATGGTGTCACCTTTCTGCTCAAGCCTTTTGCATCTTTGAATTCTTAGTGCTGCAGAGATTGTCCTTTCCCAATTAAAAGTCATGCTCTCAATTTCAGTATTTATCAGTCTGTCCCATCTGTAGGCAAAACTAGAACCACAGCTTGGACTGTAATTTTTACACGAGGTTAAACTGCAATCAAAAGGTGATGAAGAGAAGTCCTCAAACCTTAAAAAAGCAACTGCTGAGTGACCTTTGACCAGTCCTGAGCTATTAATAGGCTTGGGAATGAAAGTCTGTTGAGGATATTAACATACCTTAAATGAGTGGAAATCAAATTCAGAAAAATAGGAAGTAAATAATGAGAGTGACACGTGCCACAAAACACAAAGGAATCAAAATATAGGAAACTGCTCATACACACCCTCTGTAACAGTTTTAAGTGTAAGAACTGTGACATTCAGCACTAGGTCTCCAGTGAAAAAATGTCACCATTTTAGCAGAAGTTCATAAACCAATGTTTTTGTTCCCTCCATCATTCTATAAATATTTTATGATAAAATGATACGTTAAAACTGAAATTCAATATACCAATCGATAACATACGTAAAGCGCTACAAGCTGTTGGAACCATCCCAAAATTTCAGTTATTTCAGTTCAATTTCAGTTTCAGTACAGTCATGAATTAGAAGAATTTCACATAGAAAACTATTAAACAATGGCATAAAATAACAAGAATAAATCTGGTTAAGGCATTAGTGAGAAAGATGACATTCATTTTCATCTATGGTAAAAAATACCTTACTTCTTTTTTCTTACAGAATTCTCTGAGATGGAATTTAGATTGTTCAGGCTTAGACTTATTTTGCTACTGATAGCATTCAAGATCGAAACCACCCAAGAAACAGATCAATTCACAATTTGTTTTTGCTCAATTAACTTAAATAATTAACTTAAGATTTTATAAAATACATTCTACATCGAGATCATGTGCCAGGAGTTTGGGGCAAGAGTACTGTATACATCTGTTTAAAAAAAAAAAAAGGCTAATTCAAGTGCTTAAGAACTTCCAGAATAAACAGCCGATATAAAGGCACTTTTAAATATCATGACCTAATTATAAACGGAGCAAAAGGCAGTCACTGTATCCTTGGTGACACACAGCAAGGGAAAAACGGAAGGATATTAAGTTTCAAATAACAGCTCAGGAGCAAGTCAGGTGGCAGATGTAACACAAGCACTCTATTAACCCACCACCACCTAAGGAAAGTGGCACGGGAAGGAACCTGCTGTCCTCTCTAACTACCAATATTATATTGTTAATCCTTAATCCTTCCAGGTTTACAAGACAAAGCAGTGTCCTGCTATTTCCTGTTTCAGAGAAGAAAGCTGTTAGACACCATCTGTAGAGCAGCAGCTGTGTAAAGATTAGGTATTGGTATAATGGCCCTGATTTATCTTTTTTATTTCTCTTCCTTTGTTCTAAACAACGCTTACCTTTCAAGGTGGCCTTTTTCAATACCTTCATTGCATAAAGCTGTCTAGCATCTGATCCTGAGATTTTTTTGACAAGGAAGACCTGCATTAAAAATTAGAAAGAATTCTTAAAAGAAAATAAAAGCAAGTCAGATTAATGTATTTTGCTATGAAATTCAAGTAGTCACTATGATTTCAACAAAACTCTGGTTGACAGTTTTAGATTCTGCAAAGCCAAACCTACTTTCATTTTTTCCCTTCTATTCCTTTATTTCATAATCTAAAAGGTTCATTCAGAGGATACTCTGGCAAATTAATTTCTGTCTAATTTAAGTAATTTCAGTGAGTAAAAAAAAATTGGATTCTCTCAGAAGTTCATCCAAATCTGAAACACAAAAATCAGCTTTCTAAAATTAATCTCTAGTTTTATGTTATTGAAATTCATAGGATGGCACAGCAAATGTGCTAATAATTTTCAGATATGACTATAAATATATGAACAAAATTTGATCCAGAAACCTATATAAATCAATGTACTGCTAAATAAATTTTAAAAATATCCAAGTGTTGCATGTACCAATAAAGAATAACCAGCCTCAATTAAAGGGTGTTTCATTTCCTTCTTCAGTATAATGGGATTTCTTGACTGGTATTGTTTTTAATACCCTTAACACAAAATTAATTCCAGTAGACAAATTTTAGATTTAAAAATGTGAAAAAAAATTAAAAGAAAAACCAACTGTCAAAAGTTTTCTGGCTATGGATATGTACAGAGACATGTTATGGTATATAAGGAAGTTAAACATGTTATATGAAATCAGTTTGATGTCTGGTTTTGTGCCCAATTCTCACTTATGTTAACATCCCTGTGCCCAGAAGCTACCAGATTATCATCAAGAGACTTTGAAAAGCATGCAGATTTACTTTTTTTTAAACTAAATGGGAAACAGTGACATCTTCACATTATATTATTATATATTGTATATTATTATTATATATTATTATAACAAAATGATTTATGGATTTTTAAAAAAATACTAATGATTTTTGCATAAAGGCTAAGACAACTGAGGGCAAGACTGGCATTTTTGCAGAAATTTGAGTCAGCTAGACAGTTTATTATTTTTGCTTTTGTAAAACTCACATTCTCCCTTCTCCCTCCCACTAAAGTACTGAATTTAGTATTAGCAATAAAAATGACTGCTGAAATGATCATTTATTAGCTTACTTTTCCTTGCCCTTGAATGTTTTACTTCTAGTGATCTGAAGATTTCGAAATAAAAACTTGGTTATGATTCTGGATTAAATCAAACCTTTGGAATCAGGTTTCCCAGTGAATTCTTACTAGTATGAGTACAGAATTTTGTCATTTCTAGGCACCTAGATTTCTAAACTTAACTGGAACAATAATGTGACTAACAGTAACTTACTACCACCACAAGAGAATTGGACCTATTTTTCTGATTTCCCCCCATATTTAAGGAGGATTTTTTACATGCTAGAGCTTAAAATCACATTTAGAACTGCAATTAAGGCTGAGAATGGATGTAAAGGCTCTGCTCAGTCTTGATGATTTGTCCTGCCATGTGAACTTAACGTTTTGCTTTCAAGTTGGATTTGGACAACTAAAAGTATAAAAAATTTATGCCTAGTGAGATCTCAGTACTCATTAAATACTAGAAACACTGAGTCTTTAACAGATGTTCAGATAAATATCAAGGTACATTGCACCTTAACCAAACTGCAACAGATAATGAACATGCTGGGGTGTACCATATTTACTTCAGTAGCCATTATTGCCTAAAATTTGTTCATTGCAATTGCAACATACCACAAAAACTAGCTTCTGTACTGGTGATGTCCTACTATTAGAAAGCAACAAAGAATACTTATCAAACAAAAATTTCAACCCTCACCCTCTCAAATAGAGAAGAGTAGTTAGAGAAGAATGACATTCCATTTTAACAGTACATATCCTATTATTTCATATCAAGCCTTTTTTTTTCTATTGAACTTTGAAATTCACACATCATGCTAACATAAAAAAACTACTGTTTTAAAAAGATCTGCCACAATTACAGTGCCTAATTAGCACTAATTTAGAAAGCACTTTTCACTTGCAACATTGCCTTAATGCAAAACTGTTACTGTTCTAAATATTTCACAACCAATATTCAATGCTATATTCCTGAATAATTGGCTCCACAAGAGCTCAGTTACCAACCTTTCCAAAGGATCCTTGTCCTAGTACTTTCAGAAGTTCAAACTGTGAAGGGTCTGCTTTCTCGTGTCCTTCCTTTACATGGTGAGTTATTGCAATTTCTTTGATACTTCCTTCTTCCTGGCAGAGGAAAACAGAGGAATAAATTTAGATTAATGGTTTACAAATATCTACAAATTCACAATATGTTGAAAAACACCAATGCCACTGAACCCAATGAACCAGATGCCAAATATAGGCAAAAAACCACTTAGCAATGCTATTTGCATAATTAAGACAGACAGCACTAGTTCAGTAACAACGTAAATTAAACTTTTAGAGATGCGCCACAATCCAGCAATTCCCAAGCTTTTTCTCTTAGACCCATATTATTGGGTTCATATTTCTATTCTAGATTCACAACCAATTAATGGAAACCAATCTTCTGAAGTATTTAGTAATCTTAAAGCACACCTAGAGTGTATTAAATGGATAGGATGTCTTTGGAAAGCCCTCCTGTTTAACACTTGAATGAGGACCACGATGCTGCAGCAGTGCCAATGCTCACCTTTTAAGACAGTGTGAGACTCAAGACATTTCCACACAAAGCAACTCTCCACCCCCACTTCAGCAGCAGGCTCCACCTGCCACTGACAAAATTCTGTTGAAGAAAATATTCTGCCTTTCTTCTCAAGTAGAGTCTATCCTATAAAAGCTGCCCCGTCTTCATCCTTTCCCCTTCTGTGAGAAACTGGTCACCAGAAGGCTCTAGGCAGCAGTGAATCTCCTTGTGCTCTGCACTTCATTCAGTGTTTTCTGCACTGAATTTGAAAATCCCCTGAAAAGTGACACTCCTTGCTACACAAGGAAAGAATTTCAGAACTTACCATCATCAAGTAAGTAGAAAACCTGCATTCTTGTTAATGTCATCTGAAGATCTATCTAGGTATTATATGCAATCCAAGCGACTCTAAGTTAACACACAGCTGACTGTTAGTTAACGTACGGAAAGCGAGACACTATCTACAGTTTTAACTTCTTGTTTGTTCTCTTTCTATTTCTTCTATAGATATAGGTAATAAAAATAAATCTGAGAATACTTTTCATCTATTTAATGAGGAACTCTTAGACCCATTTCATAGAATAGCAGACTGGTTGACATTGAAGGGGACCTCTGGAGATCATCCTGTCTAACCCTACACCCTCTGCTCAAGCAGGGCCACCCAGAGCCAGCTGCCCAGGACCTGATTACTCCATGGATGGTGACAACCTCCCTGTGAAGCCTGTGCCAGGGCCCAGCCAGTCTGACAGTGAAAAAGTGTTTCCTATGTTCATACAGAAGCTCCTGTATTTCCCTTTTTGCCCACTGCCTCTGCTCTTGCCACTGGGCAGCACTGGAAAAAGTTCTTGGCACCCTCCCTTCAGGCTGGTCAAACACCATTTCACCATTGTGAATCCATGCTGAATAACCCCAACTACCTTTTTATCCTCCATGTGTACAGGAACACTTAGTTTCTCCACGAGTTTCCTGGGCATTAAGGGCTGGCTGACCAACCTCTAGTTCCCTGGATCTTATTTCTTGACCTTTTTGAAGACAAGAGTTGACATTTGCTTTCCTTCTGTCCTCAGTCACCCTTCCTGATCATCATGATAATTAGAAAATAATCAAGAGAGGCCTCACAATGAGAGCAGCCAGGTTCCTCAGCACTGATGTGCATCCCATCAGGGCCCACAGACTCAGATACACCCTGTTTGCGTAAGTATTTTCTAACCCATCCCGTGGCAGGACCTGAGGGAATGGCCTGAAGCTGTGTCACAGAAGGTTTAGGCTGAATATCAGGAAAAGGTTCTTCACCCAGAGGGTGGAAGAGCTCTGGAAGAGCTTCCCAGCAAAGTGGTCACAGCACCAAGTCTGACAGAGTTCAAGAAGCATTTGGACAATGCTCCTGGGCACATGGTGTGACTCTTGGTGATGGTGCTGTGCAAGACCAGGAGCTGGACCTCAATGATCTTGCTGAGTCCCTTCCACCTCAGGATATTGAATGATTTTTCTCTAAGAATCTGTCTTCCTTGCTCCAGTCTTTCCCTTCATCCATATGCACCAAAATGTGCACTAATTAGTTATAGTGATAGGTTAGTAGAGGCAGAGTTCTAAAACTGTGTTTCTGAAGTGCTAATTTGTAAGCTTTTGAAGCATTCTGCAAAATTTATGTGCATGAATTAGTGCTGGAAGTACCCTTTTGCATCTGATAATTTCAGTACTGTATATAAATGCAAAGCAACTGTCCACCCAGGTCAGCATATTCTAACACACACTTCTCCCAGACTGACAATTCTTCTTCTAAAGATTATTTTTTTCTATGGATTACAAAGTTGGAAACAAGTTGCACATAAGAAATCCTGAGTGTGTGTGAGAGTCTGTATATAATACAAGTGTATAGCACATAATTTGGAATAATGCACAGAACGTGCTGGCAACTTTTAAAATCAGGGAGTGAAAAAAAATACTTTCATGTGAAGAATATAGTTTTAATAATAGTTTTAGAAGATCCAAGACAAATCCAAGATGTCCTCTAAGTTTAGGTGCCTGTTTCCATTTTAAGACAGCCAAAATTTTGCACGTGTGTGCACACAGGCATGCTGAGTACTCCACCTAATAACCTGAACTTCCCTGTCTTTTCAGGAGAAAATGTTACCATCATTGATTCCTAGCTGAATTTTTACAGAGTCTGAAAGAAATATTGTTTCCTTTTACTTTTCAAAGGAATAAATTGCTAGTGGACATTTTTAGTTTTATCTTTTAAATTATTATGTGATCAGTTGGATTACATACTACTTAAACCACCCACTGAATCTTAGAGAATCCCAAGGGAGGAACAGAATAGCTCAGCAAAACAGACTGCCAAGTAGACATTACTTCAGATACTTTGATCCATTTATGCTTAACTGTTTTATCTATTTGCTCCCTGGCAACCTTGGGAAAATCAAAAACGTGAAACAGAATGCTCTCAGTATCTTTTTTATCTACTGTCTTCAGGGACACAAAGCAACCAGGTGGACATAAGAAGGACATGGAACTGTTGGAGCAAGTCCAGAGGGGGCCGTGAAGTTGGTAAGACAACTGGAGCACCTCCCCTATGGAGACAGGCTGAGAAAGTTGGGGCTGTTCAGCCTAAAGGAGAGGAGTTTGCATGGAGACCCCATAGCAACTTTCCAGTATCTGAAGGGCCCCTACAGGGAAGCCAGAGGGGGATCCTTCATCAAGAACTGTAGTGATGGGACAGGGAGTAATGGGTACAAACTGAAAGAAGGGAAATTTAGGTTAGGTATTAGGAAGAAATTCTTTACTGTGAGGATGGTGAGATAGTGTAATAGGTTGCCCAGGGAGGCTGTAGATGCCCCAACCCTGGCAGTGTTGAAAGCCAGGCTGGATAAGGCCTTGAGCAACCTGATCTAATGGGAGGTGTCCTTGCCCAGGGCTAGAGGGTTAGAATTAGCTGACCTTTATGGTCCCTTCAAACCCAAACCCTTCTCTGATTCTATAATGCTTTAAAAGCACTACAAAACTCAACAAGAACAAGAAAAGAAAAAATATATTAACTTACTCTCTATACATAAACAAAAATTACTATTTTTGAACGCAATGCAATTATTATGCAACCAACTTTCCAGTGGTTATTTTGAGCACCCTCTAAAAAACAAAACAAACCCCAAACCACCACTTCACATTCCTGATACCAAGAGACGATTCCCAGACTTTGCATTTTCTCAGGGCTCAGTTACTCTTCAGTCCATAAAAGGCAGACCTAATAGAACTCTGTTTTAAATGAAAAGGAACTCCAATGATATCCAACTTTAATTTGTTGGTAACTCTCATTTGGGAGCAAGATTTATGATGAGCGGTTGCCCACAAATTTGCAGTTTCCTTTTCTGAAATAACTGGTGAATGTTTGTTATTTTAACCTAAACAGTATTCTGGAAATGCAGTTAAAAATACAAAAGCTAAGCCTTTTATAGAAACAAATTATATGCAGAGGTAATCAAGCCTCACTATGTACCTGAATTAAAATACAGGTATGTAGAAAGAGAACTCTACTCTCAACCAACTGCACTAATTACATCAGATGATAGATGTCATCTTGCAGTAAACTGGAAGAGAAGCCAGCCATTCCATCTGGTACTGAATTGTTTGATCATTCCTTGGTACTTGGCAAAAACATTTGTCCCATGTGATGAATGGAAAATAAATGAGATGCTGGAATACTTGGATCCTCCACTCCTTGACAACTTTCACACAGCTTCAGACAGTCAACTCACCAGTTGCAATGGTGGGGTCTTCCTTCCTGTTACAACTATATCCTACAGGCTACATTTTATTTCTGTTATTTATAAGCTTGGAAAGCTCCCTTTTCTCAAGTGTTATACTGCAGCAGGGTCTAAATAAAAGTCTCAAGACATGATTTCCTTTTCTAGGCACACAGTTCTCTCAAGGCTTCGTCACACTAAAAAGTTACACTGCCTCAGAAAGCCATTTAAAAAAAAAAACCGAAACAACCATGTGAGTCAACTTCTAAGCAGTTGCTACTGGCTTCCAGTACAGTGAAACTAAATACAGGATACAAGGAAACAAACAGAAGGTAACATTACTCTGAGCTTCCTTAACAATGTAATAGTGTTAAAGCAACACTGACCTAGAAGGGAAGTGAATGACAAACAAGTTTAGGTACGAATTTAAAATACCATATTCCAGAATAATTTCCTGTACTGATATAGTCTGCAAGTCAGAACTATTCTGGGCAGTATCTATGTGTAAGTAAGCTTACAGTAATAAACCTCACAATATATGTCTATGCACAAGAACACACACACACATAGGAAAGAACACCAAATGGACCGTATGGTGCAGATAAATAAAATCTGAAAGAAAAGCTTTATAGAAAATAAAAAGGGGGATTCTGCAACACCAAGGACAACTCATTTTTATCTCAAGTAATCAGCTGCAAATTCAAATAGGAAACATGCTTGCCAGTAAAGCAAGAAAAGGACAGACACCTTCTAAGGAAGCAGTGGAAAACTATTTAATCATTATCAGGCTATAAAAATAACAGCCTAATCATGTTGCTGGGAAAAAAAAAAGATCAGTATTTTAGGTACTTAATGAAAATTAAACACTCACTTTGCTTCTAGTAATTGAATTCATGTGCATTTCCTTTTCCTTCACTTTTTAATTCAAGACTAAATTAACTCTGCTGCAACATAAAATATTTGTATTTGTTTCTGAGATCTTATTACAGGAACAACTAATAGATAATGTGTTAAAAGAAAACAAGATTTCAAACCCTAAAGGAAGCAGAAACAGAGTCTTACTTGGTACGTATATCTCAATAGTAAAGAAAAAGCACAGAAAAGCAAGAGAAAAACATGAGTTTATCTATACATACACTCTTCTGCAATTTACCCTTCAGAATTCTGAATTTATAGGAGATCTGAAAACTGCTCTGTGCAAGGAAGTGGCCCATGCAGAGCTGGATGGCATAAGCTCATCAGTGCAGAACAAGCTGTGTGTTACCTGCAGACCCTTTCCTGAGCAGTTCCAGGGACAGCTGAAAAGCTGGTCCAGGATTACTAAACTGGGCTCTGAACAAGTATTTAGGAGAACTACCATTAAAATCCACAATACCATTGCGACACTCACTTCCAAAAAATGGAAGCATTCTTAGTCTACAAATTTTATGTTAAAAGGACAGAGAAACAATCAACTAAAGATTAAAATAATTTTTAGAAATATATAAATGTATACTGCAATGTTGGCAAAATAATTCACAAGGAAATACTTGGAATCATCTGAATAGGCAGCACAGGATCAGATCTGTGCTCTTACTCGTAGCAGGAAGAGGAAAGCCATTCAGAGTAAGGAATATTAGCACATCCAAACACCACAGGAGTCTCACTGCACCTAAAATTCTCAGTCTCAGCTTCCTGAAAAAAATGCATAAGCGAAGTGTGAACATGCATGATGACAAGTGCTTGGCAAAGAAATTTCAAAATACTGGGACAGAAATAGGAAATTCAGCAAGAACTTACTCTTAAAGAGGTGTAAGAACTAAATGTGAATTAACTTAAACAGAACATCAAAGAATAAACTGCTGTTATGTATGGAACATGTACTTAGGAAAGGTATTTCTGGAAGACAGATTTCTCCTTTTCTAAATACTCAAAATTATGGGAGTATGAGTAGAAATATTTTAAACACTTAAATCTTAATGACAGCATATTTTAGATAAGTTATTAAAAGAATAATTAGTTCATTAGCTTCATGAAGAGTGAAAAAGATTTGAGTATATACTTTTCAATATACTGAAAGTATAAATTAAAATAATAATATGCATAAATTACTCCAAAGGAAAAAAGCAGCAGCTACCTACAAAATGTAAAGTTTTAGTGCAAAAATAATAATGGACCGTTGTATTTATATTGCTCCTACACACAGATAACATTTAAGGGGTGTAAAGTCATGAAGTGACATAGAATTGGAAAAGTAAGGAAAAAAAAGTACAGGGAAACATTTACAGCTTAAGACATTCAAACATTAAAGTCAATAGCATGTGACTCTAAAAGTAAACTGGACCCATCTTGAACAGAAAGACTGACTGCATAGTCTCTGCTGTCAGTTTCTGTGAAATTAAACTAAACAGAAAGTTGACCAAAAACAAGATACCCAAAAACTAAAACTCCTAACAAAGACAGGCATGCACAACAAGATTGGAAGTTGGAAGGGTCCAGGAAGATTTCATATGATTATGTAAGTGTGGGATTTTAAAAAAAAAAAAAAAAAATCTTTCTGATTAACTATGCAGAGAATAACAAAAATCCTGGCAGGTTTAATTTCTTTATCATACCAAGAGCAAAGACAGGTATGTGCAGTACATGCCATGAGTACCTATAGATCAAGGCTTTTTGAAAGAACATTCTATTTATTTTTATCGTGTTGAAACACTTTGAAAGGATTGGCATTACTTTTTGGATTATTCTGAGGCCCATTATTGTGGAAAATGGATGTTCTTATTTGATGACAAAAAAGGAGTAACAGCAGCTAAAGGCTAAACAAAAACAACTCCTTCACCATGCCCGAGTTCCACCTGGAACAAATTCAGAAACAGATTTCTGAGAAAGTTCTCTTTATAAAAGGTTGTTTTAGAAAATCCCTGAGGTCATCATTGCGTGAGACATGTGATGAATAACTATCCTGAGTCCTTTGCATCAGCAAGGGGATACTGAAGATAACACAACATCTGCGTGCTGTTACAAGAAGGGACTCACAAGAACTGAGTGCAAAACAAGGCTGGCTGCATGTTCACTTTCCCACAAAATGAGCATTACCCAGATGAAGGTGAAAATCAGCTCAGAAGTGCAGTAAATTTCAGCTGGCAGATGACTAAATCCTGACCAAAAAAGCTTCCCCTCTACACACTCATTGGCTATAGAAAATATAGCAAGAAATACAGCACCAAACATGTAACATCAGAATAAAAGGTTTCATGGTTGAATAAAGTAAAAGGCCACATAGCAATCCCTTTTGCATCTAACAGAGACGGAAGTTATGAAACAAAGGACATAAGAAAGGAACAAGGACAAAACATTAATCTCACACCCGTTTTAAATAAAACCTATCAATTTTAAAACACAATTTCTGGACAGAAAGAAACCCCAATAGTATCTTTGCTTTTAGAACTGAGAAAAAACTTGACTATCAGCAGGACTTTTAAATAAACTGCCATTTTCCAATAAGAAGCACACATGACTAGGACAGATGTGGCTCTACATACTCGAGTTCATCAGAACCCAGTGGGAGGGAAATCTGACACATGCAACAAACCCTTGGTTGGGTCCAGTAACCATAGAAGTTCTTCCCAGACATCAAACATTGTTGACATGCTGACCAAAAACTGTAAAAATGAGGTTAAGACTTTGACTTAAGGTAAACATTAGATAAGAAGATTAACAAATTTTAATCTGAATAAATAATTAAAACCTTTATAATACCTAAGCCGTCTTAAGCAACTGCTGGAGAAATTAATTTAAATACTAATAATCCTGGTTCCAGCATTACCCAGGTTTCACCTTTACCTGTTAATTCTGTACTGGTCTTAACACAGTAAAGAAGGTACAAAACAGAACCATCTTTGACATATAGTTACTTACAGACATAAGTCTTAGTTATGACTTAGTCTGCTCCTTAAGAATTTTTTTCAGATTTTTCACTGTAAAGTGATTTTCCAGCTCCTATTCTTGTAAAGTCCTCCCTGAATTTTTTATTTTTACTACCTGATTGTTCATGTTGTTATGGAAGCCTCTGCATCACTGATTTATGCTGCACATAGAGCAAGAGCCCCCACACTTCCAGCCACAATCCTCCTGCCCTGACCTGCAGTGACCACAGCTGCTGAAGGACCAACCATGGGGCTGTGTTTAGTTGGTCCTTCCAAGAGTCACTGCCTGACAAAGCCAAGTCACTTCCCCAAACTGTGCACGTACTTCTTTTAAACAGACCCTATTAATATACATTAAAAAATGTTGGTGGGATCCCATCAGAAACTTTTTAGGGAACTATTTAAAGAAGATGTTCTGTTTAAAATCACATACTACGGTACTTTTTGTATCTATTTTATATGGGGATAATTTACACATGAGAAACAGCCAGAATCACCATTAGGAAAGTTCTGGAACTTCAACTTCCATAGTCAGGAATCAGAATAAGAGCAAAAAATTTCCTTTTTGATAGCTTTAATCATAATAATAAAGTCAAAACCATATTGCCAATATTGGTGAACACCCCCCTCAAACATCAGCCATTTTTCAAGATAAGACCTAAATCAGTGTATCAGTCCTAAAATCAGTGTATGCTGTTGACCATGCAATTTTCAAAAAAAGCAAATCCAACAAATAAAGAGCAAATTGCAATCTTATTTTTCTCTTGAAAAATGTGCAGCAGCAGCAAAGATACTGCTTTTATCATTTTTCTTTTGTTAGTATTGATTATGTAGCAACATAGATTTTTCCATTTTCATTACGCAAGTAACAGCTTTGTTTTCACCCCTCTCAATCTCTTTTCAGGATAATCTCTTTTTCGCTTCCTTTAGACAAATGCACTTTCCTGAAGCACATGCACATTCAGTACAAGGAAAGATAAGGCTGAAAACAGAAAAATGGATTCCCCAGCAATTTACTTAACACTGCTTCAACAATGGTTATAGGTTGCCTTTTAATACTTTGTTAGCCTTCATTGTACTGCTAAGAGCTCTGCTGGACATGGCAGTGTTTGGCAAAATATTTGTCTGTCACAGGCATCATAATGTTATAAATAACAGAAATAAACTATTTCTGAAGTATTGACTATGATATTAAACCTTGGTGCTGAAGTTACATAAAGCAGTTATGTCCTGTAAGGACAGTAAGCTTATTGCATATCAAGTGATTTTAAAAGGATGACTCAATGTTGGCACAGTTCCCCAGCTCATATACAGAATTTCCTTTTCCTCCCCTCCCTTGAGTCAGGAAGTCTCCTAGATGCATTTTTATTTTCCCAACTTGTTATGAATATAGGATGAATTTTCAGCATTATCTGCAGTAATGAAACCCTCCTCTTGAGTTATACTTTTTGAAGTAATAAGGAGCAACAAACTGAAAACCAATTACTTTCACCTCTTTTATTAGAGCTTATAGAAATCAACATTAAGGTAAAAATGCAAGTTAAAAATGTGAAGAGTGCATCGTCTAGGTACTTTTAAATATCTTAGACACATTTTATATACATTCATACATTCTATACTCTTACCTTCAAATTCAAAACTACCTTAAAAATAAAACTCACAGTCCAACAAGTACTTCACAATCTCCCATTACTTTGGTAAGCAAAGCTAAATGGACTAAAGCTAAAATGGACTAAGCTAAAATCTAACTAAATGGACTAAAATCCATTCCTTATAACTGTGACTAATATTCAATTTGAGTCACTTAACAGAACTAACCACTACTCATCTGCTCATACACAAACAATTGTTCTAAAAAGCTGATTAAAAATCCTGCTTCTGAAGTAGAAATTATTCCAATACAACAAAAAGCAAAGCAGTACCATGCATAAAATTAAGTCAAACTGATCTAAGGATATCCTATGTATGTTGTCTGTTTTACACTAATACCAAAGAAAAGCAAGACATTCGAAATGTGGACATCTGAAGTCAAAAACACAGGCTTTCACAATTTGTCTTTGCTTCTTTTTAAACGATGGAAAAACTTAAAATTTCAACTAACATCATATCACTTGTTGCAGACAGCATCTATTGTTTTACCTGATAGAAAATAAGAATTCCTACAAGAAAACCCTATTTATAAATGTTTAGGTTCAGGGTCTGTATTTTTTTTTGAAGTTCTTAAATTGTTAAGTCTCTCAGAGAAAAACAGTTAGTAGAGATAACAAAGAAAAGATTGTATTTATGTATTTATTCCTTACTCTCTTTCTACTCTTTTTCATTTCTGGCTTTTGCTAAAACAATTTTGAAGGATACCTACGTCTGTATTTGTTCCACATAGCCAACTCATAGAACGAAGACTGCAGACGTGGTTACTGAGACAGAACTCCTCCTATTCTTTTGGTTGTACAGATGAAGCCAGATAGGAGTTTGAAGAATGAATTCTGTCCCAGAGAAACAAGCCAGAGGACAGGTAAGGGTCTATGGATAAATGTGGTTCACCAGGCTGGGAGTGTAATTCTGAAAATGCTTTCTTTCCTTAGAATGAAAATACAGAAGGACAGGACAGAAGTAGGACACTACCCTTTCCTTCCCAAAGGAATTGTGAGGAGTAGGTTGTTTGGCAGGTAAGCTGAGGAATTCCTGTAAGGATTTTAAAAGCTCCATTCACCAAAAGCAGTTTTGCAATGCATTCTCTTTTGATCAAACAGCACAAAATTCTCATGAACTGAAATGTGCTCATCAGCATTGGAAAAAAATACTCATTGGGTGGAACTTTCATTTCCCAGTAACTCTGATATACATTTTTTTCCTACTTTGTAAGAACTAACATTTCAGAGCATTGCAATTAAAAAACAAATTAAAGCTAAAAAGCACCAAACTATTTAGAAGGAAATATAACCCCTGAGCATACTCAGCACTAATCTATGAAAGCTATGAATTCTGTTTTATTATCATAATTTCCTAAACATATACTGAAATCTAGATGGGTTGAAAACCTTTAGTTTGGTCTGCAACAGCTAGCATTTTAAAATCAATAGAATGTTGAAGACTACCTAACCAGGCTGCTGCAAGCAGATAAAACAATGTCATTTTTGGACCAAATTTCTGAGGAATACTTTTCATGTTGCCCGTGAAAAAGAACTATAATTCATGACTATGAGTTGGTAAGTATTTATTTTATAAGGTTTACATTAAAAATCCCCTTGATTATAATGTAACCTATGTTCTATTGTTTTACATTCATGTCTTGTTCTGGTGTTTCACTTGTGGCAAGAAAATTCCATTTCATTTTTTAATGTGCATTGCAAAAATTAATACAGATTGTTTAAACCATTACATGAGCTAGTAGATACCTACTGCTTTTACAAGTTAATAGACCTTCACTTAAGATGTTAAGTCACTACACAAGAAGGTCATGGGGCCTTGGGATTTTACCCCCTCACTGAAAAGTATCTGCAGACTTACAGAAGGATAAACGTGAAAACTGATTTGACTTCCAAACATAAAATATTCTGTCCCATTGTATGTTTACACGAAATGTTAAATACTTCTGAAACAGTGCTTGGGATGATACAATACTCCACTAGTAATTTTTCTCAACTTAAACCAAACTTTTTAATGCTTAAATGTATGCCCAACAAGACAAATTACACAAATTAAACATTTGCTATGACTAAATTATCATTTAAAAGTTGAAATAACCCTAACACTGTTATGCAAGCATCACTACTCTTCATACGATTTCAGAAGTAAATTTAATATATTAATATGCCTGAAGTTATTTTAACTATCACCACACCCATATTTTAGAGTTTAAAGTACTATATGAAGATGTAACTATTAAAATAACCACTAAGTACTAAAAATCCATAGGTTTTTAATAAAACTTGTCTCTCAGTGAGAAAACATACGGTTAAGCTCACATTTAACACTCCACCACCGCCCCCCCCCCCAAAAAAAAGTTTTATGCTATTTA
The DNA here is from genome assembly GCA_013396995.1 of Dicaeum eximium. Taxonomy (NCBI): domain Eukaryota; kingdom Metazoa; phylum Chordata; class Aves; order Passeriformes; family Dicaeidae; genus Dicaeum; species Dicaeum eximium. The sequence goes on along the minus strand of VWZP01000042.1, from coordinate 334,365 downwards.
CATACGTAACGATTTCCTAATAAGGCTAAATTTTATCAGTTTATCTTAGAAACTTCTATAACATATGAACATACCACAGACTTTTTTTTAAAAGGAAATACAAAACATTGTTTGTATCCAAACAACACAGATCCCTAAGCAGTAAAAGACTAAAACTGCTCTGAAACTAGAAGTTAAATAAAAGTAAAACTTCCTCCTTTCCCCCTTATTCTCTTAAATAATAAACTAAGCTCACCCGATCAGAGCGAACACGCAGAGCCAGAAACTTAAACATGTCTAAGAAACCATGATGTTTGGATTTTCTGACTGAGCGAGCGCAAGTCTAGCAGGGAAGACCAACCCTGGCGTTTTTGCTGTGACCAGCTGTTCCGGCAATTAGAAAATTTCCTGTCAGGCAAGTCAGACACAGCTGGGGGGTGGGGAGAGAGAAGGGGAAAAAAAGGTCAAAAAAAAAGAGAAAAGACATTTAAAAAAGACATTGATTTCACACACACACACACATAGAGCTGTGATAAAGAAAGACTGGGCAGCAGTGGTATTCCTGTTGCTGATACTTATAGAGATCAGCACAGGAAACTCAAGCAGATTGCCTGATAGCAACAGGCTGTTGCAGATGTTACTGATTCCTGCTTCCCAGAAAAGAACAAAAGAGACCAGCATCTCTTTCACACATCACAGTACTATGCAACATTTCACTGATCAAGCACAACAGCAAGTATTTTAAGTCCTATATGTGATAATTGTATTTTTATGAATTGAACTTTACAAAATGTTTTAAGATCCCATATCACTACCTTATAGACTTCAATGCAGAGAATGCCTAAAGATTGTTTTTATTTACTGGAGTTTAGAGGACCAGAATGACCTTGTGCCTAGTCCTTTGAAATCCTGCACATAGAAAATGCTACACAGATGTTCTAGGCCAAGGCAAACTGCAGACATATTTGAATTGGATTGCCCAGCTCAAATGTCTGACTTACACACCAATATTGCACTGCTCTGTAGAGAGTGAACTTCTTGAAGTAAAAAAGATCCCTAAGCTTTCTTTCAATGTTTAAAAAGCTCCAACACTTCAAATGTTTTAGGAACTAGAATTCAATCTAGTTACTTCAAAGAGTAAGAGAGGAAATTTTTAATTTGATCTCTCTAGACTTAGTATGGGAGCTATTTTCCTAAATATTGACACTATCTTGAGCTTTTTTGATACTTGTTAAAACAATGAAATCCAAAGTACACGCTCCTTTAGTAGAATAAGACTGTTTTTCAAGTAATAAATAAACAAAAGCAAGTAAAAACCTTTAGTCAAAGGCATATACAAGCATTCAGCTATAAACATATCCAGGTGATTCCGTTTAGTGACTCTGTATCAAAGGAAACATACAGCAAAATACTGTAGTCCTGCTTACACAAGACATAAAAACAAACTCACCTTGCAGACAGCTTCCCTGGATTGGGTTCTAAGTGTCTGGATTACTGCATTTTTTGTTATATTTTAATTCCTCTACAGAAGACAAAGCCAGTAATTGAAGTGACAGAACACATTGCTATCTCTGTCCCACATCCTGGCTCTCTACAGTATCAATTTCTAGCTTTTCCTTTAAATTGGGATTGCACATCTCCTCAGAGTGAGCCATGATCCTCTTGTCAAAATGGAGAAGTAAAATAAAGACCTGATTTTAGCCATATCCCAGAAGCAAAATTGTGCTCTTCTAGTGTTCTTTCGTACTCCTCTGTGTCTTTATTTGTGTCGCATCTGCAGGGATGATCTTTCAAATTCTGTGTACCAAATATACACAATTACTATTATAATAAACACAGGCCTTGAGGAACTACTACTATACAAAGGAGGACTTTGTGACTCAACTGAGGGCTCAAAATGTGCTTTTTACAGTCCAGTGTAGTACAGCCTTTTTGGAAGAGGCAGTCTTTCCTGCAACAGCAGTAATGTAGCATGAAGAATTATTAAATACTAGTTTCAAGATGAACAAAGCTTCTTGAACACAAGGGTTTCAAATATTTCATAAATAGCATAAAATTACTTGAAGCTTTCCTCTTTTCAATTGTTTCAAACTTGCAGCTACTTCCTCTTTCAAAACTGAAATACCTCAAGAACTTAATTTTGCAGTTTATTAGTAATATAGTTATTTGCACTTGGAAAACTTAAAAGAAATTAAAATAAATAAATGGGAGACCATTCAAGCTCTCTGCCTTTACCTTGTCAAGAATAGATACAATTACACTAAAAGCAGAGTGACCAGGAATCTGTAAGTCACTAAATTAAACCCTGTGGTACCAAAAAGAGCTAAAGGCAGAAATGGAGAGTAAATTGTAAGAGCTGCTAACTACAATATTCCTTAAAGATGAAAAGATACTGTGAGTAAATAATAATTTTCTCATCTTGTGGCTGTAAAGGTAAGAGCGTATTTTGCTGCAGATATGCCCTATCTGCTAAGGGTGACAGGAATAAGGCATTTCAACTGAAACATTTGTACAATTACTGACTACTGCTCTCCCAAACCTTTTATGTGACCTCGCAGAGAAGTACAAAGCACAGTGCTCAGGGGTCAGAGGGGTTACTGCACAACAATAGCTCTCCTATAACTGGCATGAGTCTGGCAGGTGGAAGAAATTTCTTGTGTTCTGGGAGAACACAGGCTGCATGGTTCCCAAAGAGCACCAGCAGCCAACCAGAAACATTAAGATACAAGCTACACAACTCACTTGAGCATCTCTCAGAGGAGAGCTTGCCCTTTTAAATATTCCTTCCTATATGAAGGAGACAGGTTAGAGGGCAGCAGTCCCCAACAGGGAAGTCTCTGATAAAAAGAACAAGTTGCTCCAGCAAGTTGCTTCCCTACCTTAAAATCTTTGATAAGGATTTTTATTATACTTGTTTATCAGGAGACACAACTGTCTCCAAAACAAAGGGAATGTGGTATGCCTGTCAGACACAGTTGTGTCAATCCCAGAACTCCACTTGCACAATGCATTTCCTTCTCCTCCACTACGGAAATATAAAGCGATTTCATCTCCCATCATCCCCTCCTCATTGTTAAATTGGATGATCTGAGTTTACAAAATTAAGAGAAATGCTGTCTAGACTTTCAAAAGAACACAGCTCACAGACACAACAAAGGGTGGGAGAACTGAAAAATGCTGAGGAACTCTCAAAGCAATACAGAACATTTGGGAATCCGTGAGTTTTACTGAATGCTGAAACACTGAATCTAAGTGGAATCCTTCAGGTAAACTGACAATCTCCTATACCCTCAGTTTGAGAAGTGTAACAATGCAAATTAAGTCTTCACAGTGCTAGAAAAGCAAGGCTCTGTAGTATGGATTGCTTTCAATTACTTGCAAAAAAACAAAGAAGCAGCACACATATGGAATGAAAAGCCCTTGTCTGACAAAGGTCAACAGTTGAGAAACAGAGAGCTAATTTTTTGAGTTTTCAGAAGCTGAATAATATACTTTTCTTCATAATAAATACATTTGTATAGCCAAAGCAGCAATATTCTATTAAGCAGGGGGTGTGGCAGCTTCCATCTGTCAGTTTACAGGCTTTGTGGTGCTACCATCTGTTTTCTCTCCATATAACAAGTAAGCAGCTTGACTTGAACATTGCTTATGCTCTCAAATTATTCAAATTTTCTGACCAAGATCCAGGATATACCCTGCAACTAAGACACCAAATGCAAAATAAGTCACTCAGAAAATCCAGTAGAACACATCAATGAAAGTTTTCCTGTAACCCTTCCTCAACACCTGATGACATCTTGGGGGGGGAAAAGTATTCCTGGGCTTGCCTTCTTTATATATTAGTTTGATATCTAAGAGTTAACATCTCAGACCAAATGGTCTGCACTATTTACAAGGATGCTGTAACTTCTTATTTACATGAGGACCTGCAAGTTTATTCTCAGAGAGGTAAGATGCATCATGTCACAAAATTGCTAACAAAATTCATCCAAGTTTAGGCAGAGTGCTTTGGAAGATAATGAATTTCCAACGTCATCATATTAGGCAAAATAAAAAGTATTCTGCCTTTTACAAAGCACAGTCCAGTCATTGAGAAAGAAATGACTGGATTGAATTTTTACAGATGTAAATTGTTTGCCTAAAAAAAAGCGTATCTGTTCAAGAATCAAATTATTTGATTGTGAAATAGAATTAAATACATGAGTACATATATCTAAGTATATTTAGTAGAATACACTAAAAGGAATGTAAGAATTACAGAATACTTTCAAGTACGAGTTTAGTATTTATAACTCAAGCTACAAGTAACTATACAAGTAGCTGTTTAAGCTAAAATTAACTATCGGTCTGTAAATAATGAGAAATCCAAAACTCAGATTATGGACTACAAACAGTTGTGAATCCAAACATTTCCCTAATGTTTAAGAAATTATAGCTATGTCTTAAAGCCTCTACCACAGAGCCAAGAATTTTAATCAAAAAACTGACAGAAATGCACACATAAAATTGAAATGTGAAGGTTGTATCAGCAAAAGTAAAACAAACATATCAAAATAATCATCAGAAATGCCTTCATGGTATGTTAACAAACATGACTGTTCTTAAACATGGAAACTGTTACTGATCACCTGAGCAGGAATATCCAACAGAAGTTTAGAGCAGTCCTGAAACAGTGCTTCAACTTGCCAAAAGAGAAACAAAAGCTGAAACACTGAGTTCTCACTAGTACAGAATATTAGAAATTGAGGCAAAACTAAAAATCAGTTAAAGCCTCTCTGAAATGTTCTAAAATCTAAAAATCTTTCAGATTAGTTATGCTTTTCTTCCTGAATTTTCCTGAATAATGTTCTCATCCCACATTATTTTCACAGATGAAGACACAACAAATGAGATTACCCAGATTACTCTGGAATTAGTATTACTGCTTGAGTGATGGGGGCTGTTTTGCCCATGGCTGTAACTGGTGAATTATGTCCCTCTCCTTATCTTGATATCCCCACTCCAGTGCTTTACAGATTAGTGTAAATTGTATGGTATATATGCATGTAAAATACAGAATCTCAGCACTGACCAATCAAATTCAGTACTTCAACAAAAATTGTACTGTCCACATGCTTCAGGTTATTTTTCCAATGTATCCTGAAGCCTTTTTTAAGATCAAGCTTTTCTTATAAACTCTATTAATAAAAAACACTGACTGGGAAGACAATGGTCTTAATTTTCATCTCTCCTGACATCAAACAGATGTCTTATTTAAATTCTACCAGGAAAACATAAATGAAAAAGACTTTTTAAACTACTGACTTCTCTTTGCAAGCATTTCTTACTCTACCTTTTGACCACCCACTGACTAGTCATTGTTACCTTAGTTATGTATTAGTTATATTATATATATTTTAGTAAGAGGATGACAGCTACTGACATTTAATTTTTTATCACCCTGATCAGCATATTTTAATATGATTTGTTTTGATTTAGTTTTATTTCTATGTATGCTTAAATTCTGCTTGCTTAAAAGTAGGGCCAAAGCAAGAAGTCAAGGGTAGCAATATGACCCCAACACCTGCATTGGAGAGAGGTTCATCCCAGGTTTGAGCCTGAATAAGTTCCACTTCTGCCTGTACTGGAAGAAAACCCCCTTTAGTCCTTTCAGGTTACCAAAAAGAAATTTTCCTGCAACTTACAAATGAAAATGTCACTTCCAGTGAAAAGAAAACTTTTTACAAATTCTTGGAACCTCATATTTTTCATATGTTTAATAATTAGGCTTAAGCTACTAGAATGCAATGGTAATGCATCAGTTGTACTAAGGGTTTTATCAGTTACACAGAATCCAGATAACAGACCATAAAGAACACAGCACAAATATGATATGCTCTTCACATACACACAAAATGGGAAGCCACCTGCTAGACTAGCTGCAGTTTCTGGTTAGCTTTAACTAGCAATAAAGCATGCAGCATGATTGCAACAGCTCAAAACAATTAATTCGCTCAGTTAATTTACTCAATCTCTATGGACACAGAGGTACAAAAAGCAATGGCAGACAGCACAAGAGTGAGAAAGGTAGCAAATAAAAGGCTTTAAATAGCTTCCTCTTTCAGTAATGTTCACTTAAGTTTTCACATTAGGTTAACCTTCAGCCAGCTGTTCTTATGTTTATTTCCTGCTGGTCCCAGATCATTTATGAGATACAGATAAAAAAATGTTGGCAACAAGCTATAAAGTCAGATATAATTAGCACACTTGTTGCAATAAAACCAGAGTATTGAATGAGTCTCCTTATAAAAGAAGCAAGACTTTGAACCATACAGCATCTTGGACTCCTTAGAAATGGGTATCTTTGTAGCTCCTGATTTTCCTAAAAAAAACCATCCAATTTGAATCACAGCCATGTAACTCAGGCTTTCCTGTTAATTAACTTTACTTTTGACCAAAACAACATGGATGTAATGAAACAATTTGTATCTTGATACACAGAACACTAGAGCAAGTTCCTATGTACATAGAAATGTGTTAAGTTTTAATACATCTTGTTTGCATTATCAGCATTCTATCCAACCACTTAAGACAGCAAAAGGATGCAGATTTCAAGCTTTCACCGTCTATCTCCGCAGAAGTATGGCAATTTTCTATCCTGAACTTGCATACTTTACACACCTACCAAAGCATTTTGTCTTCTTACCTGATTTGCTAGTACACCCTAGGAATTCTACAGTCCTCAGTTACAGCTGTGAAATTTCATAAATTGTTATCAACTATGTAAGTGCCCCAAGTCCATTTAAGTGCAAAGTTAAACAGAACAACTTAAATGAGTTTCAGTGGTAATTTAAAATTGCCTGTATCTTGCACCAAAGCAGATTATGAAGCACTGACAGCTTCACATCCCAGCTCAAGTAGTATTTTATCACCTGACTGACAGTACTGGTTAGCTCCCAGCTACAACTGACTGAGCAGCTGAAGTAACACCTTGTTTAAAAACCCCTAGGTTAATTTACACCACAACTGGCAACCTTTTACTCACCACAGCCTAGAAATAAATGCACAGTATACTCCTACAAGACTGGTCTGAGACATTTAAAAGATAAAACAATCTTAACCAAGCAGCTCAAGCATGACAGAAATAATACTAGAGAACTGTTGTAACTTTTTGATGGTTATACTATATTAAAATCAGTTATTCACCAAAAAAGCAACAGTTTGGAAATTTCCAAAGGAAATACAGAGAAGCATTTGTAAGCATCCTGTAGTAATCAAATATTGAAAGAGAAGTTAGATAATTTTGAGGGCTAAACCGTAGCTGGCTGCCAGACACCCACCCAGCCACTTTGTCAATCCCCATCCTCAGCAGGACATGTAGAAGAAAAGCTCATGCACTGCCTTAAGAATGGGGACAGCACACACCAGTTACCACCAATGTATCATTTCCCTATCAATTTAGGGAAAATTTATTTCACCTGTTGCCAGGATAGGGCGAAACAAAGATGAAACTAAAACCACCTTTTTCTCCACCCTCCCCTTCTTCTCAGGCTGATACCACTCTTCTACTTCCTCCCTGTAAAGCAGCACAGGTGGAATGGGAATTGAAGTCAGTTGTTAGCAGTTTCTGCTACTTCCTCAGTTTTCCCCTGCCCCAGCACAGATCCTTTCCATGAAGTCCAGTTCTCCAAGAATAGACTGCTCCAGTCTAAATCCCCCATGAACTACAGTCCTACCAGAAAACCTGCTCCTCTGTGGGCTTCTCTCCATGGGCTGCAGTTCCTGCCACCAGCCTCCTCCAGAATGGGCTCTCCACAGGCTGCAGCTCCCTTCAGGGCACATCTATCTGCTCCAGTGTGGAGGTATTTTCCACTGTAATCCTCCAACAAGCTGCAGGTGACAGCTTGCCTCACCATGGTCTTCTCTGGGGCTGCAGGTGAATCTCTGCTCTGACACACGAAACACCTCCTTGTCCCTCCTTCTTTACTCATCTTGGTGTCTTGCAGGGCTGTTTCTCTCACACTTCTTTTACTCCTTACCCTCACAGATGCAACACAGCAATTTTTAGCCTAAACATGCTATCACAGATCTCTGCCCATATGGTTGACGGCCTTAGCTTTGGTCAGTGCTGGGCCCATTTTGGAGCTGGTTGAATCTGGCTCTGTCCTGCACAGTGGTGCCAACTCCCTGACCTCTTCCACAGAGGTCAACCCTCCCCACCAAAACCTTGCCTTGGAAACCAAATACAACAGTTAAGCTATGGACTCAAAACAAGGAAATAATCAAGCAATGGCACCAGTCAATATAAATTAACAAACCAAAACTGAACACTTCCCCGAATATATGTTCTAGTTTACACAAGAATTCAGGTAAGCATTGCAGTCTATATTATGCATAATATTAGAACAAACGATCTCCTAGTGTTGCCTTCTAAACACACAAATACTGTTCTTTTCTTACTGCTAACATTGCACTACTTCAGTCACCTGTCAGCAGTTGCCTAATTTCTTCATCTTGTACATACAGCAGAGCCTTGATGCTATGAGGGGGAGCCAAGAACAGCTATACAGTGCAGGCTTGCAGTCACCCAATTTTCATGTCAGCTTAAGAGCTACCTCTATTATGGTTACATTTGAAAACAAACATGGGAAAAGCAACTTACTATTCACCTGTCTCTGGGCACAATTTCAGCAGAGAGAGAAACTGCTATGGTGTTGCAATTATATCCATGCTGTTTAGATGGAAACAGCTTTGACCATCTACTCACAACCTGAAATCTGCACAATACACAATAGCAGCATATGAACCCTGAAGTCCAACCAGATACGGAGTTTCAAAAACTGTTTTTATTGGCAAAGCCATTTATCACCAGTCTTAACATTCAGCTAGTACCCTCTAGCATGAAAGTACAGGTAAACTTCATGTTTGACAAAATTTACAGGCATTGCAACAAGAAAACTGAACTTGGTATCTTTACATTATGAAATTTCGTAAACCTCAAGTTTGACATGAAAATTATCACAGTCAGGAAGGCTCATTGATCCTCTCTTTAGTAACAATCCCTATTTTTAAGAAACCTAGGTTAAGAATTCCTTTGATTAATGCCTTTCAATAACAAGCACAATGAAAACTACACTTTCACAGTTGTTCCTCACACTTGACCTTCCCTGAAACACTATTAAAAGCTGAGGAATGAGTTTTGAGAACAGTAGAATACCAAACTAGACCTGAGTCAGCGAGAAAAAACACCTCTCTCAAAAATATTAACATCTGTGAGTGCACCCTATGCCCAGTAAACTCAAACAACAAAAGACCAGTGGCAAACTGTCATTATGAATTAAGTGACATCAGTGTGCTCCAATATTGTACTATTTTTATTACAGCCATCTTTTACTTACAGTTTGTTGGTTGATATCATCTTCTCCCATAGGTTCATCTACAATTTGCTGTCCATTCTGTAAAAAAGACACAAAGTGAAAATAAATGCTGAATCAAAGTACAGAAATAAATATATTGGAGATAGGCTTTCATAGCATGTTACTGTATTCTCTTCTCCATATTCTATAAAAGCAGGTAATTGAAAGTAAACATGGAAAACTCCCTATTGCTGGCATGTAATGCCACTCTTGCTTTGATCCTCATGAATTCTGAACCTGGATGAAGTCACAGTAAGAAATATATAAAACCACCTGGCATTTGAAGCCTCACTACTACACAGCTAGACATTATTTTCCCTTCTGCAAAACAGCTAAACCTGATGAAGGCTGAATGGCAAAAAGCCACACAAAATGAATAGATAAACATGTACTTTCTAGGAGCATGACCTTACATAGCAAGTCAGCCCTTATTCCACTTTAATGAAAATTTATAACTACAGTATAGACTTAAAAAACATCAAATGCAATTCTAATTTTACTATCAAGTTTACAGCATTTACCACTTTCTGTACTTTCCCAAAGGTCATTCTAACAAGCCATACAGAAAAAAGGCTTTTGAGTTTGAAATTTAGCCATAAAGATAAAAAAAAAACCCCTTAAATACCTTGTTGGCCAACGAAGACTTTCTTTTGCTTGAAAGTGATGTTATACTTGAAAAATATCTCTTAGAAATTCTCCCCTGAAAGACTTTTAATGACTTTGCTTGCTTACACAACAAACATGACCAATGTTGTAAGGAAAGTTGTAAGGAAAAGTATCTATTTCCTAAGTTATGGTACAGGGCATCACTTCAGGCATTAATTCTTAGTTTGCTCCTAAAGTTTAACAGCAGTTCAGTATCATTTTAGAAACAAATAAAAAGCTAGTAAAAATGGTTACTATTTTCCATTACCATTGGAGACAGAATTTGAGCTCATCTGTGCATTGTTTCCCTAGAGAACCCAAAGTCTAATTAATCAATTTTTTCCAATCCTAGTTTACTTAAAAGTTACATATGTGTATAGATAGTTACCTTTTAGATGTCAGAAAGTTAAAAGCTGCTCAGAAATTCAGAAATTTTAGCATCATTCCACACCTTCCTTCCCCTACTCAGTTTTTCAGTAGAATTCAGAACCGTCCTAGCATTCTTCTGTAACAACTTCCGATTAATAGAATCTTCCAGCTTGCATATGGCTGGAGGAGAGTCTTTCATATGTGACATATTAAATTCTAACCACTTACAAATTCTAATTTTCAAACATTGCAAGCATACTGAATGTTCAATCAGATGATTAACAGCTCTGTAGCAACCTTTCTCCTGAGCATTTTTTTTCCTAGAAGATACAGCTGGAAAAAGCTAATTTATAGGAATCATGGCTAAATCATAGGAATCACAGATTTCCCAAATATGACACAGGTGGGTTCGGTTTTTTTGAGGGGGTGTTTGTTTAGGTTTTTTGTTTTGTTTGGGTTTATTGTTTGTTTGGGTTTTTTGTTTGTTTTGTTTAGGTGGGGGGGAGGGGAAGAAGGCTGGGCTTTCTGATTGCCTTCCTAGTGCAGACATCTGGCACATGGTAGCAGTGCTATTTTCTCATCTTTCCTGGCTTTGGGAGGATACTAGAGATTTCTGGCATGACTCTGGTCTACTCTAGAAGTCATCCTTCCATGACAGAGGAGTAGTAAGAAGTCAGTGGCATGTACTGTACATTACTACAGCAGTGAATATAATCTTTAAAAGATTATTTCAGATTGTCTCTGTTAAGGGCAGTTACTACAACCTTCTATCTGTACAGCAAAGGGTAATTTGATGATTCTCCAAAAAGCCCACATTCCCCACATTGTAACATCTTTTACTTACAGTGAATAGTACAGGCAGTGAATATTGTATTGTACAATCCTACCTTAAGATAAATAAGAAGTTGATGTTATCAAATGGAAGACCAGAAAAATACCAGTTTAGCTGAGTAACAGAAATGAGTGTTTTTAATAAAGCTTGTTTACAGGAACAAGCTGTATATCGAGTACACATATATCATTACCATCAAGGCCACAAGTCACATACGTCCCCTTTTCTCAAATTTATGACATAAATTAACATTTGTATTTTAGCTACACATCTCTACATTCTGTTCATGCTACAAGACAGATTCTTTTGATCTTGCCAATTAAAAAAAAAAAAAAGAAAAAAAGCAGTAGAGCAAATAAAATAACTGCCTTTAGCTGAAAAGGAGGAGTCTATAATGTCCTAACAGCAACAATGGCAAAACTCTGCGGCCTAAAATAGGACAATTTGTATATCAAAACCATGTGCTCTACACTGACTCCACTCCACATGCAGATTTTCAGAAACAGTGATTCCTGCTACAGTAGTCATTCTGCTAAATAATAATGTACATTAACTGCAGGTTAAATAAGAATTTATCACACAATAAATTTAAGTTTTCACATTTACTATTTTAAGATAACTGAAACTCGTTGGAAGTGATACCCACTCTCAGAAACTTCAGACAAGCCTCCCTTCAAAGACAAAAAGGCGAGATCAACCTCTGTTTTTAAAGAGGCTCTAATCTTCAACCTCAGTGACTTTCTCAACAGTCAACTAGAAAAACCACAGCAAACTTATGCAAAACAAATAAACTGTTTTGCACAATCTATTCTTCCTGTTTAATCCTACACTCCTTACAGTTACTTTTCAGCTGAACTCAAGCAAAACATACTCTCTGGAACTAGGAACAAACTCAAGGAATCAGCATGAGCGCCATGCAATCACGTCTGAGCCAGAGCACTGGATTAGCAAGATCTTTTTAAACAGGTCTACCCAAGCAATGATTATGCTAAGGGAATCACTGGATGGTAGAACCAGTTTTTCTTAGAACAGTCTGAGCCATGTAAGGTAAAGAAGAATATGTATATATGATTTATGGTTTGCTGGTATATACCATTAAATGGAAAGCAGCTGTGTATTCAGAAAGGCTACAAAGCACACAGCCTTTCTTAGGAGTTATAATGTAAAGCCCAAAGGTTCCTGTTGGAAATGGCACTATTGAAACCAGTGTGGATGAGGAGGTCAGCAGCATGCTTAAGTGCTGAGCAAATGAAATAAGTTTTGTTTTGCTGGGTGTAGACTCCCTCTAGTATTTAACTAGCACCAAGGGCATGCCTTGATGACATAACAGACTGGGAGCAGATATAATAGTCTGACACATACAGACTAAGAGAAGGCTGAATATATATCCTTCATGTTCTCAGATTAGTTTAATTCAAAAGACAGACACTCTACACCTTGATTATTCTTCAGGTGCTCTCCTCCCATAGCAGGACAACTAAGTAAGCAGAATTGATCCAAGATCTGGCTATTCCCAGTACTCTGGTTCCAAAATGACAACATAAGAGAAGAAAAATAATGGAAAAGGTCAACAGAAACTTTCTATTTACACCTGAACACATCAACAATCAATTTCTGCCAGGGAAAGGAGGGTGCACATCCCTTATAAAGGCAACCTACAAAATGGTCTTCCAATCTACTCTGATTCAACTTCCTATTCTGTTTTCCAGTGGAAAAAGTAATGTTAATTAAGGTACAAAATTTGTTTCCCCAAAGCTTTTAAACCTGTTGCCATATCTCACTAAATTAGTAGAAATCAATACCTAAACACAGCTGGGCTCCAGCAATTTTCCTGAAGGCACATGGACAGGAACACAAGGAGATCCTACAAGTTCTCTACTAGGTATAAAGCAGACAGGCACCAGGGAATCTTTATCAGGCAGCTAGTACATTAATGTCCCCCATATGATCTGATAGAACATCTGACACAAAAGTCAATCAATCATCAATATTTCTAGCAATCAAAAATGACAGGTTTCAACCAACTGAACTCTCAGTAAGAACTGAGTTTCAACCCACTGAACTCTTAGTAAGGATGTAAGAACTCTTAGGAATTTCCTGGCAGAAAGAGAGTCTAAAGAAAGCTTTTTTGAAATTCAAATTATTTCAAATCTGGACCAGTACTGCACACCCATAAAAACCACTCTGCAGGGACAACGGGGTCACAAGTAGCGTCATATTTAATGTACTGGCATCAAGAAAACAGTCATACCAAACCCTTTGTAAGAAAGAAGTACACCAAGAAATGTAGCCCACATCCCCCTACAATCAATTAACCACTTCCTTTGAAGCACTGAATATCCTGCACTTTACATACTACAGTTATATATTGATCTGCAAATCATAATGCCACTTGTTTTTTTTAAATATGGTTCCAACATTTACTGCAGGAGATCCAATTTGTCTCAGAAGTCTGGCAAAACTCACCTGCCCAATAAACCTAATGCCTTTCACATCCATTTTTCTGATTAGCACTGGATCCAGATGGGTAATTTTGTATGTACAATACAGCACCTAGCATTCATAAATACAATTAGGACTTAGCAATCCGGGGCAGGAGATCTTATTTTAATAATAATGTCAGGTAACCATCATTCCCAGTACAGTGTTTTTTACATGGATCCAAACAAGAGAAATTGAAATATTAAGTGGGGAAATCATTATGTTTCCTATTGCACTCATTTTTCCTATTTTCCCCTTAGTTTCATCAATAATATGATAGAGAGTATACATTTGAAGTTTTCAGATTTAGTTTAGCATCTCCATTCCTACATTCTGTTTGCAAATCAAAGTTCCACTGATTTGGACCTACCTTGCTAAAAACTTCATTCATTTCCACAGTTTGAAATGATTTTTTTCCTGAAGGACATTAAGTTTGTCCCCAGACCTTCATCAAAATCAGACACCTTCTTCCATCCCCAGAATATTTCTCCTTTGCATTTACACTATTGTTAGACTATTTTGGGATGTTTAAGTATTCTTTCTGGTAAATATTTTAACTTTTTTCCTCAACTATGTTTGTCAGCTGTTTAAAACCTCTTATGAAACTGATACCAATTGCATCTTTTGCAATAACTCTTCTGCCATTAAACTCAACATTTCCTAATTATTAATACAGGAATTGAGCATATAAATTAGTAGGCAGTCCTTATACTATTAACAGAGCTCAGCAGACTTGGCAACTATTGGCTTTTCCATGTAATTGGTGCCTTGTAGCAGAACTATAAAACTCAGTAAAGACAAAAAATGTTCTATTCTTAGACTTAGCAATCAATCAAGACTTAACAAGAATTAAATCAAGAATTAAACTGTATATCAGTGAAGAATGATGCTTTGAGACAAAAATAAGCAGAAGAGATAAGACATCTGAGTCAGACCCCTTACAAACTGTTATGTGGAAGTTTTGACATGCCAATGAGTAACACAGGTGATGAAGCTTCTCTCAGGTAACTCCTAGTTGTCAACTACCAAAACTTCCAGACTTACCCAACAACTGCAGTTATTGGATTTAAACCCATGGGAACTTCCAGTATTATTTATTATTTAGCCATTAAAACACTGGGTATATATAGATCCGAGCTCTTCCTCTCTGGTGTTTTCAAGGGACTCTCAACTGACAAAGCCCAAGAACCGTGAGGTCCTTGGATAGAGGAAAGCTGTGACAATGCTTCTGGCTTGTTTCAAAGCAGCACAGAACTCAGCATTCCCACTGAAACGCTCCAACAAATCTGCTGTTAGCAACACAAGGGCTGTGTGGAACCACATTCAGTAAAAACCTTCTGAACTGTGCACACTCAAAATTGCTATTCTAAGCAGCAATGAGCTACCCTGAGAAAAAATTTGTAGGTCTGCAAAAAAATAGTTGAAAATAGACTAAAAGGACCTTAAGAGGTCATCGGATCTATCTTCATGCACCAAAGCATGATCAGCTATTTCTACAATGCTGCTCTCAGGACATTTATGTCTAAACCCTTCTTAAATCTTCAGGAGTTTTCACCATCTATTCCAGTGCTTAAATAAAATATAAGGCTTTAATAGGATCTGAATTAATGACTTGTGCCCTAACTTCTGAGCTGCGAAGCCACACAGATCCAAAGCGCTTACCTAAATCCCGACCTGATTAAAATTTACTAGATGTAAATAGCAGAAGTGAGCCATCATCTTAGACTTCTCTAGCTGTTCTTACAGCACCTAACCAAAACATTTTGCATATACTGTTAGAAATAGTACATGTAAGTATTAAAAACTCCTTATTTAAAAACACAATTCCACAAGTATTTTTTAATATAAAACTTTTAAAACTCAAGTTGCATGAATTGCCCATAATTTATTCTCAATTTTATTGTCTAAGGTTACTGACTTCTTCCTTTGCTGAGTATTAAAAGAAACAACAGGATGTTGAAACTTGCCTCTCCATTGACAACCTCAGATAAAAGCCACTAACTTGCAAATCATTTAGGTACAAAGCCAAACTTCTTTAAGGATACTTGGGCAACTTGAACTATGTGATTTTGTAAACCCTATCTACTTTGCCACTTTCCTCCTATCTAGTATGACTCAAGAGTGTAGTTTAACAATACAGAAAAGCAGTCCCCTTTCCTGCACTGCAATGCTTTCCTTGGCTGGCATTTGTCCAGCACTGTGCCAAGTCACATTATAAAAAAAATAGTAAAAAGGTTTGCAGCCCTCAGCAAGTTTAACTCTCTGAATTAACTCATCTTGAAGTCAAACAAGTGCCACAACATTACTCTAGATGCTGTACATATGCTGTTATAAAATCTTTGTCTTGGACAAGCAGTCTATGTAACTAAAACCAGCTCCAAATCATGTGTGGTCATGATCTGGTCACAAAATGATTTTGTTCACAAAAACAACCAACCAACCAAAAACCCAAGAAAGTAAGAAAAAGACAGGGAAGAAAAAGTCTCATTTAGTTTCCTACCTGTACAAGTAGATGGGTTGTAAATTATTACACTTACCACATCAATTCAGCAGCCTTAGTAAATCAAAGCCAAAAATCCCACAGCACCTAATCTCTGTTCATCTGCTCCCAAGAGGAAGAAGAAACACACATGGTAGAAATCACCTACCTCAATATATCCAACCACTGCTGCACACCTGAAAACAGAAGAAATTCCTTTGCCTTGCACACATCATCTTAAGAGTGACTCTGGCACCTGACAGTGTACAGATCCAACCACCAAGGCTGCATGTGCATGAGAAGGCAGGTGCACCTCCCCTTCCCTGCCTCCTGCAGCCCCAGGCCCACGGAGATGCCCTGGGCCTTCCTGGGCTCCTGCCAAAGGACTGGAGACACGGGGAGGATGTGCCAGGCCCATCCCCTACGAGCAGGGGCAGCCAGCAGGACAGCAAGGCTGTGCACTGCAGCTCCCTGGGTTGCACACACAGGTTTACAGAAATGAGCTGGTTTCTCAGAATTCATGATCAATTCAAAGGGTGAAATTTACACTTTTTTTACACTTATTTTATAATTTATTATTTTGATACATTCTGCTAAGAAGAGAGAATAAGCTCTGGAACAACTTCACCATTTCCTAAAATCCAGGATTTCTGAAGTGACTATATAAAAAAGTCAGCTACAGGAAGACAGGAGGAGCAAGAATCCCCATGAAGCTAAAAGCATTTTTTCAAAAGTAAGTCTAAGTTCTAAGAGTAATTCTGGCAAACATGTGATGCAAGAAATAATTCAAATAATATTTACATAATAAAACCACCACCTTTTCAATTTGCAGGACAAAGAGGGTTTTAATTTTCAGAGCTATGTATTGTTGGATACTTAAGATCACAAAATACCATTTCTTCACATCATCTGCATATAGCTAAGCATGTTTCAATAAATTAATGCTTGGATTAAATGATTTAAATTTTCTTTTAACATTTATTTTAATTTAAACTTAAACTGTCAGGAAATAGACTTAGACCATAATAATGTATTTTTAAGATACATACTTATACAAAATTGAATGGCCTCACTGAATAAATAAATTAATTAATAATAAAGTGGTAGAACATTTCCTCCAAAAATAGTTAAGTGGAGCATTAAGCACACCACAGAGGTTTCTTACATCAAAGGCAACATATGGTGACTATCACTGATAGGAATGAACTAGCAGTAACTTTGTGGTCAAGGCACTGAAGTAGGCCTCAAAAAATCAGAATTCATGTAGCTGTAGAATGGACTCAATCAATTATGCTAGATGGGGTCACTAAGCTGCTGAGCCTCATTCTCCCATCTGTTACATAGGATTTTTTCTCCCCTCTGTTTCCAGTGGGTGAGGCATTTAATCTTATTTCAGGGAATAAGGAGAGAATAAGTAGCATGGTATCACGTATGCAAGCATTTAGCACAGCAACTGTGGTACTCAACCACTTTGCCCAAACTTAAAATTTCCTTAAGGAATTCTAACTTTTTCCAATTTTACTGATTAAATTGTTCTCTTGAAAGTCACCAAGACTGAAAAAAACCCCAATTATACGAATCTACTCTGGCCTGAAAAACTGCTTAAAAGTTTCACTATTGGAATATGGCTATGAGTTATATCTGGTGGAAAAAATAATCTAAACAAAAAAAGCCTCCAACCCAAAACAAAACACCTCCCCCAACCAAGTGCCACAGAAAAACCACACAACTCCAAAGCAGTATCTTCAATAAGTTCTTAAAGCTGGTAGATCTGCCAACTGCCAAGCTCAGTCAACACACAAAGCTAATATTTCTGATGTGCAGAAATAATTAAACGCCCACCTCAGTCTATGTATCATTGCGACTTTAAGTCAAGCATTTCAAATGACAAACAACTACAGTCAGTGTGACAGACCACGACCAATTCAAAGATAACAGACACGTCTTTAAATGTGTCAATCTGCTTGCATCTACTGCATGTTACATATCCCAGCTGGGGCTAGAAATATTGCCTACACTACAACAAACAAAACAATAACAAGAACTGCCAATGCCATAAGAAAAGCACCAGAACCATTCAAGAAGTTAAACTCAACACCTTTACACTGAAACCAAGAGCTGCAGAGAGCACACAGTAGTGCATGAAGGAACTGAATTCAACAAAGCAAAGCTCCTGTCTTTTCCTGCCCCACTCAGCTGACCACAGGACATCATTACTATGTCAGGGACTAGGACTGTGTTAACTGAAAAACAAAACAAGTAAAATGGTACCAATAAGGATTTGAAAAATCTGAACACTCCCCCCACCCCCAACACTTTTCATGCAGATGATGTGTTTCTCAAGACAGTATTTACATATATATAAGATATGTTATCTGTCTATCACAGCAGTTTGTGGAATATTGTGTATACTACTTATTTAAATGAGAATTAAATTTCCAATTCCCATTTTTTAACTCAGTACAAGAGAACACCACTCCACAAATCAGTGAAAAATTCAGACTTCAGAATGCACCATGCTGACAGCAGTTCTGCATGCAAAGAGACAGATGAGTGCTGCACATAATTTTGTCTATAATGGAGAGACAACAGATAGTTTTCAAAACCCCCACA
Organism: Dicaeum eximium; assembly: GCA_013396995.1. Lineage (NCBI taxonomy): Eukaryota > Metazoa > Chordata > Aves > Passeriformes > Dicaeidae > Dicaeum > Dicaeum eximium. The sequence continues at coordinate 315,572 of VWZP01000042.1, read as the reverse complement.
GACCAATCCATTTTGGTGATTCCACTTCAGCTTTAACTGTTTACCTGTGTTGGCTACACCAGAAAACACTGTAAATATAGCCTTTGTTCCTGTGGAAGACAAGTACAACACTGATTACACAGTAATCAGTCATGTGAAGAGACAATCACAACCACAGGCTCAAGGCTACAGGTGGCAAGACATCTGACAAATTTCAGCTTCCAGGCCAGAAATATATATTGACATAGAGAATGCCACACTGACAATTAGCACAAAATTACAAAGCAAAATTTACATTATACTAGTTTCTTTAAAGTATCAGCATGACTGTTAGATGCTAGCACCCCTTGTCTCATGCAAAGTTCAAATACTCCTGGATACAGAATATAAAACAAAGAAATTTGTGAAGGAAGATTCATACCACCTATTTAAACACCTGAAGAAGTGACCATAAACCCTGTCAAGAGCAGTGGGAAAAAAAATGAACTTTCTCCACAGCCAGTTTGGAGCATCTAAACTAAAACTCCTAACAACAGCTGTCACAAATGCTTCCCAGAAAGTCTAGCAAATGGCATCTCCTTATTATGGCCAGTTCTTTCAACATATTGGGGTCCAAAATTTGGCTGCCATAACTGTATTCATTCTCCTCCAGTTGATATTAATATGCATAGCTGGGAGTACAGACCAAAGGATCAGGCTAGTTATTCAGGCATTCAAATGCGAACTCAAGTCATCAATACTTAATTTGCTCGAAAGCAGATGACTTCCAATAACAGGAATTTTCTCACCATGAAAAACAAACCTATGCCTGTTATGAATCCCAAGTAGACCCTGAGCCAGTAAGAGACAGCATCATTCCACAAGCTTTAAAGGTGCTGTGATTTACATGAAACTGAAACTACACATATTATGCAGACAAAATATTTTAAAAATAGTGTAACAACTTTACACATAGAAATAGCTGTCAGAGACGCAATGTGGATCACTGATCTACTTGAACCTCTAGAAAGAGAAGTCCTGAAAACGATTTTTGAAAACCATAAAGCTACATATTATCTAAAAAAAATTGTCTCCTTTATTTTTTAAGAAAGACTATATTCTACTGTTGTGCACACCTAAGTTACAGCAGCTGTTTGTGGTTAAGTACACTTCCAAGCTAAAGCTATTTAGAGGTATTCTAGTCCTCCTCCTAAATCTGCTCATCCATCACAGAACATCACCTCCTTGGTGGCACCACTGTAACTGCAGGATTGCACCAGGAAACAAATGAAAAATCAAGTAAATTAAAAATTCCATGAGTCGTTAAGACAAGGAAAGTGCCTGAGCTGAGTTTTAGAGCTCAAAAATTTGTAATTCCATATGAGGATAACACAGTGTTACAAGAACTGTGTCAGCAAATCTGAGGGGTTAGCGGAAACACTTTACTCAGAATCACAGCTAAAGACATTATTAGTACCAAACTATGACTGAAATCACAATGAGTTTCAGGCAAATGTAAGAACATTTTTGCCCAAGGATACTCTTACAGAATAGGCTCTGTAATTAGGATATTGCTATGCTACAGATAAACACAATTCATGCAAATCAAAAATCCAAGTTATGTATTTAGGTCACTTGTCTATGTATTTGAATTAAACTTATCTATTTTTACTAAAATATATTGTCTTAAATAGCCATTTCTCATAAGCAACCTTTCTAAGTAACTTCTTCCTTTTGAGTGTCACCTGAGAAGCTTTTGCAGGTACAGCCTGGTCTTTCCAAGAACTGTTAATTCTAGGCTAGGGCCTTGGAGTACAAACCTGTCAGTTCATGTTTTATTATTGGTCCTAGACATTTTTTGGTGATAAACTACTGTAGACTCATGTCGATATAAAAGTTTAATTATTTTTAAGGAAGTGATAAAATACAGTTGTTTCAGAAAGTTTATCACAGCAATTTAAAAACAAATGATGTGTGAAATATGCAAAACCAAGTAAAGAATAATCATGCATGTACACTCATTGCAAATAACATAATCTATTTTTCTACCTATCTAGCATATATACTATTATTGAAGTTAGACCACATGCAGTGAGCATCAAAGACTAAAGCAACAGTTCATTTCTCTAAATGATTAATCTAAGTGTCCTCCCCTATCAATTTAAAATCATCTAAGATCACTACTCCAGAAGTCAGTGAATAACTAGCATGAATTTAAAAGTAACTACAGTACCTGGCAAGAATTTAAAAGATATATGTGCCTGTCAGATCTGAACTGTAGGTTCTTCTGACTCCCTGAGAAACAGTGACTTTCAGCAGAAGGATGACAAGACAAAGATCAAAAGGACAAATCCTGATACTGCAAAAACTCTGCATTGGTCTCTCTATGCTGGTATCACTAAGGAGAGAGTCCTAACCTTGCGACTAATTGTTGTGAGCTGGCCTGGCTCCACACCGTTCCACATCAGCATCACTTGGAGCAGCCTGGCTGCGAATCAGCTGGAGCCGATTCAGGTCGAAGCTGCACTGTCAAAAGCAGCTTTTTCTTTTCCTACGGAATCTGGTCACAAAGTAGCACGCGCACCGTGGGCTACTAGGAACTCACGGAGCAAGCACAAGGGACTGTGTAGGTGCAGTGTTTACATAGGTCCAAACCAACAGTAGTACGAAAAAAATTAAAATAGGTGAAAACTTATATGGCCTCGGTGTCAAGGGACTCTAATTTCCAGCCGCTCTCACTATTCCAACCTAGGAAAGCCGACACGCGTCCTGCCTAACAAGGACGGGCACAACACGCGCTCCCCGCTGCCACAGCGGGAGCCCACACTGCGCGGCACCACGGGGATGTTCCCGGCAACGCGAGCACAAAGCTTCACCCATGCTTCACCACCCTTCACACCCCTGCGGTTTTCCAAATTCTTGCGAAACCGCCGGCAACCCCATCCTGCCGAGATAAGGGGGCAGCGGCATGGGGCGGGGACCCACACGGGGAGCGGCCGCAAAGCGAGGGCACCGGGCAAGGCGAGGGCAGGCCGGGCCCTCCTGCCCACCTCGAGCCGTGCCGGCGGAGGCGGCGGGGCCGCCCTGGGAAAGGAACCTCTCCGTGACAGTAACCAGACACCGCGCTGGAACAAAAGCGCCCGAGCCGGCGGCCACCGCGGAGGCAGGTTACTCCCTCCCGGGAACGGGGCGGAAGGGGAGGGAGCGCGCCAGGAGCAGCCCAGTCCCGGGAAACACGCCCCGAGTCCGGCGCGGGCGGGGGAGTCTCGGCCGGTGCCGGCCGTGAGTCAGTGCCCCGGAGAGGAAGCGGCGTGCAGGGGCCGGCGCTCGCCGCGCTCCCCCGCCCGGCCGCCGCCGCACGGCCCCCGCCCGCTGCCCGCCTCGAAACCTCGCGGGGGGAACTCTGCCCATCCCCTGAGCGGCGGTGGCACCGGGAGTCCCGGTCCCGGTCCCGTCTTCTCCTCACAACTTTCCCGCAGCACTCCTTCGCCCGCCCCGTACCTCGGTGCTGCTCTCGGCCGTGCTCTCCACAGCCATCTTCTGCCAAGGGTCTGCCAACTGTGCCAGGGGCATCTTCCCCGTCCGGCTCCCGCAGCCTCCGTGCTCCGCGTTCCCGCTACCCGGCGGGGGCGGCCAGGCAGGCAGCGAGCGCTGCGGAGGGCGCGGGACAGCCCGGCTGGCTCCGGCGGCGGCT